>CM038679.1:90950300-91078134 GCA_021605205.1 Aegilops longissima | reverse complement strand
CTCTTCGGAGTTGCTGGCCGCCGCCGAGGACGCACCATCGAGCTCCCCCAAGAAGATGACAGCTCCGCCAAAGACCAAGAAAGTACCGCATTAGGAGGACGGCAGACTGGTGGTACCTTCACCATCGCCATGCTTGATCCTAAATAGGAAGGCGAGCCTGTTTTCTGCGGGCGCGTAACGCCGATGTGTTTGCATGGCAACCATCCGATATCCCTAGTGTTCCTGTGAAAGTAATCGAAGCACCACCTAGCTGTCTCGTCCTCACGCCGAGGCCCGCCTACAAAAAGTTAGGAAACAAAAGGAGCGCCAAGAGTTCATAGCGTAAGAAATCAAGAACCGAAGCAGCAGGCTTGTCGAGGAGTCCTCCACCCCATGGTTGGCTAATCCGTAGTGGTACGCAAGGCTAATGGGAAATGGAGACTTTGTATTGACTTCACAGATGTTGATAAAGCTTGTCCCAAGGACCCATTTCCCTTGCCGCAGACGACCAGATTGTTGACTCCACGGTCGGATGCGATCCTGCTTTCATTTCTGATGCATATTCGTATCATCAGATCTTCATGGCGGAAGAGGATGAAGAGAAAACCTCATTCATCACACCATGTGGCACGTACTGCTTTATACGGATGCCTTTCGGTTTGAAGAATGCTGGTTCAAAATTTGCAAGGGTAGGCCATGATGCAAAATCCAGAAGCAACAGGCAGGATTGTTGAGTGGGCGCTGGAACTGTCAAGCTTTGGTCTCAAGTTTGAAAGCACTTCAACTACCAGAGCAGAGCATTGGCAGAATTCATAGCAGAGTGGACGCCAACGCAAGATGAAGATATTCCAGAGACGAGCATCCCCGTCAAGGAGGCAAATAAAGAATGGCTGATGTATTTTGACGGTGCCTTCTCGCTGCAAGGCGCCGCTGCCGGGCGGTCGCTTATCGTGACTCACCGGGAGCACCTCAAATACATAGTCCAAATGCACTTTCCCAAGGTACAAGCAACAAATATTACTGCAGAGTATGAAGGCTTGCTTGCCAGTCTCAGGATTGCGGTGGACCTTGGGATTAAGAAGCTCATTGTCAGGGGAGACTCACAGCTTGTCATCCGCCAAGTAATTAAAGACTACCAGAGTTCGTTGATGGAAGCGTACGTCGATGAAGTGAGGAAGCTGGAAGAGCACTTTGAAGGCCTGCAAATGGAACACGTTCCAAAAACACAGAATAATATAGCTGATGGCCTCTCCAAGTGTGCCGCACTTAAGTTACCTGTGGAACCAGGGATTTTTGTGCTAAAGCTGACTCAGCCAACCGTAACACCATCAACATGACAGAGCAAGAAGAGAAAATTGGTTTCCGGCGACTACTTTCCGGCAGAGCTCTCTGAAGCCGCCGCCAAGAAGGTCCCTAAAACCGACGCAAATATCACTCGAGGAGCAGTTCATTCGGCAAACCATGCAGTTTGTATCGTTGAAGAACGCCCCGACAAGCTTAGCTCCAGCAAGCTTGACGGGATCATCGAAGCTCTCGCGCGACCTGCAGGTCCTGCAGAGAAGCTGATGGTCCCGCAGTGATAGAGGAGCCTTTAGTCTCTGTTGTCGAGCCACAGCTCCAACATGGGCACAACAGATCGCCCATTTCCTTCGCATGTGAGAACTTCCCAAGAGCAAGAAGAAGCGGAAAAAGTAGCCCGGCAGTAAGTATGTACCAGTTTGTTGACAACATCCTGCATGTAAGAAGACTCAACGGAGTGAAATTGAAGTGCATTTGCCGAAGATGGATGTAAGCTGTTGGTGGAGATACACGAGGCATATGTGGTCACCACATTGGCGAAGAGCACTTGTCAAGCAAAGCTTCCAAGAAGGCTTCTTCCGCCGTAAGCCTCCAGATGCAACCGCACAAGTAACCAAGTGTGAAGCAAGGCCCATTCAAGACAGATACATCAGCCAGCTCAAGCTCTCCAGACGATCCCTTTATCCTGGCCCTTCTCGGTCCGGGGCTCGACATCTCGGCCCCTTCCCCGAAGCTGCTTCGGGGCTTTGAATACTTGTACGTCGAATCGACAAGTTCACAAAGTGGCCGAAGTGGAACCAAGGAGGAAGGTGACAAGACGTCACCGCCAAGTTCTTCAAGTCAAATGTTTGCCGCTTTGGGATTCCTAACCGATCATCACCGACAACGCACACAAGTTCACGAGTCGCACCTTCATGCAAGACGCCCAAGATCTTGGCGCCAAGATCTGCTTTGCTTCCATTTCATCCGAGAAGCAACGGTCAAGCAGAGAGGGCAAATGCTGAAGTGCTGCGAGGACTCAAGACCGTAACTTTCGACAGTGCTGCACAAGTGCGGAAGAAACTGGATCGAGGAGCTGCCAGTGGTTCTTGGTCGATCAGACGACGCCAAATCGAGCCACCGCCGCATAACCTTTGCTCTAGTCTAAGGAGCAGAGGCAGTTCTCCCACGGAACTCAGATACGGGTCACCTCGAAAGTGCTCGCTATGATGAGCTTGAGCAAGAGCAGCTGCGATAAGATGACACGCTGTCCTCGAGGAAGATCGCTTTCAAAGCTGTCAGACGAGCTGCTCGTTATCAGCAAGCTTTGCGCCGCTACCATAGCCGCAGTTAATGCCAAGCTTCGAGGAAGGCGACCTTTTGTTCTTCGCGCTCAATCCGCCAAGAATTCCAACAAGTTGACGCCTGGCGGGAAGGCCCTTTATCGGGTAAAACGAGTCACTAGGCCCGGCGCTGTCCGCTTTGAGACCAAGACGGCTTTCCGTGAGCAATTCCCCGAACATAGAGCATCTTCGCAGTTTTACCGATGATAGCGCCGTTGCCGGAACCCATTCCGCAACCACCCTTTTGTACAAGTCTTGCCGTTGTTGCATGTAATCCTTTTGTACAAAGCCGCGCAGAGTCTGCATCAAGAAGTTTATGGTTGCGCACATTTTGTTAATACATGCCTTCATAATCAAATATGCATGTGTTTACTAACATCTTGTGCAGCACCCGCACCCGTAAGTTTATAATGAGCCATTAGGCTCCACAACTTCTTTTGCTCTTCTTTCTTCTCAAACAAGAAGGAGGTTCATCCACCCACAAGTTAACCGGGGAGAGAAGGAGATAGTGGTGTGGGCGACATGCCGCCGCCGAGGAACTGCCGCTTGCCTAAGACTGGACAATGAAAAGCTAAGTTGCTAAGTTCTGCTGCCAGTTTTAAATTTTAAGTTATCTTCTCGAACGATAGTACTTTGTATGGAAAACCCTGTGCGCGGAGGAACCAAGTTGTGACTGGTCGCTACTTACTTTGTTTCGAGTCCGCCAACAATTTAAGTGAGCTGCGCTAGTCCGCGATAAGGTTGCTTGTCGGTAGCGACCCCGCCAAAGAAGCTGAAGTTCCGCGATCGGGCGCCAGGGCAAGGGTGCTCTCGACCGCAAGTTCCCCGAAAGCGAGGGTAAAACATACAAGGGAAGAAATCAAGTAAAGGAAATAACATTGCATTTGATGGCCTAAGATAGTGTATATTATATAATAACTTGTCGCAGATCTAATAGGTTTTTCCTAAAATATGATCTACAACGACAAGAGAAAGATTGACTTGGCGGCCTAGTCCACGCTGTCGCCTCGAGCCTTCTTGACTCCGGCCACCCTGTCCACAATGGGTGCGATAAGGGTCTTGAGCGCTTCAACATCGGGCGGATGAAGGCAGGGACTTGAGGGCCTTGGAGAAGTCGACGCCGGGTTGCGGAAGGCCACCTTCATCAACACCTTCGAGAGCCTCGCACACAACTTACGTGATTCTCCGCCAGCTTGCTTCGAACTCATCCCGGAGCCGCCGGATACCCGCCAACACGCCTTTGAAGAATAGGCTGAGCTTGACGCTGGGTTGGAGGTTCTCGTCGGTGGAATATCCAAGATCTGTCATCCCCAACTCTATCAGCTCATTGTGGATGCCGGCGGCGGTGTCCACAAGACCTTCCGCCCAATGCATTATGATGTCCCAAGATTATTCGGGCGGTCACAGATTCGACAAAGAACTCCTCGGTGGCCTTTGATTTTTCCAAGAGGCCCGGCCCCGCCTCGGCGCTGCTCAATGTCTCCGCCAAGGTGGTCAATTTCAGCTCCAGATCCGCTTTGACGTCTTGGCGCATCGATCTCCTTGATCTTTTCAGCCAAACGACCTCGCAGCTCGCCGAGGGTGGCATCCTTCTCACGCCAAGGCTTCAACCCGCGACCTCCTCGCACTTCTTCCGAGGGTAGACTCCACTGAACCACCTCGCCTCCGCTCCCTGCTTACGGGCTTCTAAGAGCCGCCGCAGCATCTTTTGCCTCTTGAAGCGGCGCCTAATCGCTTGCTGCTGCTGCGAGATCTTCTCAAAGCTGCCGAGGTTGATCTTCCGCCACGCCAGCTCACCTTCTAGCGGAGAGCTTCACCGCAAGCTCGCTGCTCTTCAACCTCGCTTTCTCCAAGATAAAGGCCTGGCGCCTCAAAGAAGCTGCTCCCGAGCCTCGCTATGTCCCGAGAGTCTCTTTGTTGGCGCTGGAGCTCTTCCGCACGCTTCTCCAAGTCGGCTCCCGCCATGACAAGCCGCCTCGACTCCAGCCATTTGTCAGCGCGTAGAGCGACAAGAACCTCCTAGCAGCTGCTCCTCCTCGTGTTCACCATCGCCGCTGCTCGGGCATCAACCAGCGACAGCCCGGCGGAGGCAAGCAGCTCCGCATCGGTCTCCTTCGGTCAGCGCCTGAGCTTGATGCCCATGGAGCTTGATGAAGACACCTCACCGCTGTAGGCGCTGGCTGGGGCTCTGAGTCCGTGCGCATCGAGGCGGGGATCGGCGGTCGGCGCAGCGCCTGGCGCCTCCCGCGGCCTCCGGGCTGCTGCGATCGCTGGTTCCTCCCAGCCTCAAGGCCAAGAGCCTGCAGCCTCCTCGCCGGGCGGGCTTGTCGCACCAGCTTCCTCCTCTCCATGTTGGCGGCGCCGACACCATCGCCGCCGGGCGCTTTCCTCGCCGGGCAGCCTCGGTTTCCATCGGGTCTCCGCAGATGGATCTGCTGGTCAAGGAGGAAGCGTAAATCAAACAGATATTCAAAAGAGAGAAACGAAGAGCAGAACCCAAGGAGAACTATCAAGACAAGAAGGTTACTCGCAGTGGGGCTCAGGGTCGCGCCTCCACCACCAAGGGTCGCACGCCAGCCCTGTCGGGAAGCTCCCTGCCGAGAAGCCTCCTTGCCGGAGAGCGCCCTTGGCGGAGAATTCTCCCTTGGTGGTGTAGTTGAAGCAACCGAACTCGAGCGGCCTCCGGGCCTCCCCGATGAGGCTGGACTCTGGGCAGCCTCCGTGCTCCATGGTGTGGCTGCTCGCCCTACAAAATCCAACAAACCAGATATAAGTAACGTAAAAGCACCTGCCGCCGCTTAGCCACGGAAGCATACCCAACACTTACGCCGGGGTCAGGCTGGGCTGTCAGGTTGAAGGGTTGCCGGATTCGCAAGGAGTCCTGACGCGTCCCCCTATTGCTGCAGGGGAGTCGCCCGAGACGACGACCACCACCGCGCCTGGCCCTCTTCGACGCCTCCGAGCTGCCGCTCAAGAAGAAAGTTCAGAGGGAACCAGACAGATATAAGATAAAGCAATAAATTGAAGACTACAAATAGCAGCGGCAAGATCTTACTCTTCCTCTTCTTCCTGAGCTGAGAGCGAGAGATCAAACTCTGCTCCAGCCACGACGGATCGGGGAGAGGACTCTCGCGCTTGGCGGGTGCAGGGGCCGCGACCAGAGGGCTCCTGCCCTGCCGCCAAGAAGCGGAATGAGGCGCCCCAAGGCAACAAGATTTGTCGCTACTGGAGCTGCCGGGCGGCGAGGCGGTTGCCGGACTGCAGTTCCCCCGCCACTTCTCCGTCCTCCAAGACGCCTCCTTGGCGGGCGGCGAGCTTCCCGCGGCAAGCTACTTGACGGCGGAGGAGAGGCGCCTGCAGGCTCACTTTGGTCGCTGTCGGGCTCGGCCCGCTCCTCCTCACCGATGAACTCTTCTTGGTCGGCAGGGCTTACCGCCTCGCCCTCTCCGCCTCGATCGTGGAACCCAAACGCGCCGGGCGGCAGCGCTCTCGCAGCCTCCTCCAACCTTGTGGAGATGCGCGCCATCTCCGCAGGCAGGGTGTCGCTGGTGAGCCGCCTCTCGCTGGCCAGGATCGGCACTTCGCATGTTGTCAAAGAATCGCTGCACTATGTCATCGGCAGGCTCCTCGCCAAGTTGGAACGATCCCATGGGAGTCGCACAACGGCATTATCGCTGGATGCCATCGCGACGAAGTTGTTGCAAAAGGGCACAACTCCCTCGCAACATGCACCATCCTGTGGTTATCCGCTTGTGCTTGAACAGCTCCCGCAAAGATGCCGCCAAGCCTGTGGTGGTGAAATTCCAATTCAAACCTGGACGCAGCCTCATGAAGTCCGGGCCGCTCGAACTCCCAAGCAGGTCTCCCTTTCCTGCAGGGTGCAATGCGGCGGCGAAGTCCGCGCTAACTGCCCCTACGGTAAGCCCTGCTTGCCGGAGGCGAAAATCCTAGTCGTGGAATCTTCAACTTGTCGCCCTCCGCGCCAAGTTGCTCCAATCGCTGCTCGCTAACTATAGGGGTCTTGCGCAGGCAGTAAAAGGTTGTGGCTCCTCCTCTAAGATCCAGCACCAGCCAGCCCTCCACTCCTCCCACTTGCTGCGCAACTCTTCGTCAAGATACACTTCCTTCTTGCCGATCCTAGAGGTCCATGCAATTCCTTCGAGAAGAGGCTCTCTCTCTCACGCTGGGTGAAAAGTAATGGCGAAGAGGGCGACATTCGGTGGACTCGACAAAGTTCTCGCAAAGATGTGCGAAACGCCAAGGTGAGGACGGCGCTGGGAGTGAAGTCAAGAAGGCGGAGGCCATAGGTGTTCGCGACATCACGTAAGAATTAGAAAAGGCGGGCAGAGCCCGCACCGTAAGAAAATCGCCAAGAAGGGGTACCCGATGGAGACCTTGGCAGATGTGGCGGCGGAGATGACCTCGGCGCCGGATGCGCCCGGTCACCGCCGCCGTAAGAGGTAGTACATATCCCGCAGCTCCTTCCCGCCGAAAGGGGTCAAAAGGGCCCACTTTTTTGCAGCGCCACAGCCGCCTGCGCCGCGGATTTCACGCCTTCCCTTATCGCCTTCGAGCCATAGGGAGTCGTGGTGAAGGAAGCCGACGGCGGGTGGCACCGGCGGCGTGGAGGGGCGGAGCGCCGCCTCTCGCTGGCTCGAGAAGGAAGGGAAAGCGACGGGGTTTTCCGATGTGACAGCCAGGGCAAGGGCGCCCCGCCCTGTTTCCCCGCTTATAAAGGGAGAGGGACGGCGCCCGATTTTTTCCATTAAAGAAAGCCCCACGATCTCCCCACGACGCCACGCCCGACGCAGGCCGCTGTGGGAGACGTGGTGGGTCCAAGGCAATAACGGCGTGCATCAAGACCACGACGCCTGGCATGCTTTGGGCCTGGCCCAACAGAGCTTACGCCGTGTGGCCGGCTGATGGTGTGCAATGGTTGAGGCTGCAGCAGAATGCATGTTCGGAAACCAGGGCTTTAGAAGGAGTTGCAAGTAGCGCCAGCGCCTGACAAGCGCACAGCCTCTGCGGTTTCATCTCCGTTCAGTTTTGCCTGCAAGCACGAGGTTTCCTAGAGCCAGGTCTGGGAGAGCAGACGGAAGATATTGATTTTCTCATGTCATAACGTTCTGTCGATCGAGACGGCATTGATGACTTGTATAGATTAGTATAGATTACTGTGACATCGCATAAAGTGGTGTACCAACCTATGTTTTTACCATTGTAACCTTGTCTACTTGCCATATGTGGTAACCCCTTGTGCCTATAAAAGGAGGCCCGAGGGCAACATAGAAGGGGTTCGGTTTGGTTCGGTTCGGTTCGGTTCGGTTCGGTTTGGCTGGTTTTCTAGTCCAGCTCCCGCTTAGTTCATCACACTCATGTTAGGTCTTGTAGCCAGATTGCTCCTCAGCAAGAACACACCGAACCGAACCGAATCAATCAATCAATCAACCTTTTCACGCTGCCTCGGCCTCCTTTTATAGGCACAAGGGGTTACCACATATGGCAAGTAGACAAGGTTACAACGGTAAAATATAGGTTGGTACACCGCTTGTGCAAAGGTATGTAATCTATACCTAACTCGACGGCAAGGGACAAGAGTCATCAATGCCCGCCTCAACCACCCAACAAAGGTAACAGGACCGCTTAGGCGCCCGTCCGCCACGATGGTGGCTTGTCATTGCTCGTCGCTACTCCTCGCTGGTTGCACGCCCGCCGACACGCTGATTTTGGGAGAGCCCTGTGGTGACACATTGGCGGTGAGCTGGAGCGAGATGAAGAGGTCGCCGCCTGCAAGCGCTTTGTCACAAGCGGGAACCTTGTCGCGCTTTGGGGGTTCAGCGCCAGCATTTTCCCGCAAGCTCCTCTTGCCGGGCCTTGTTTTTGCGCCGAGTATTTTCCCGCAAGCTCCTCTTGCCGGGTCTTGGCTGCTTTGTTCTTGAATGGTTTAAGGGAGCCGCTGAGGACCTTGGCGCCATCAAGCCGCCCGAACGTGGGCCAGAATCGCCTGCAGACGAAGTTCGGGTACTAGGGTACCCCTACTCTAGTACACCGATAGTGTCAGTTGCTGTTTTCTGCATGTTTTTTACATCGCAGGAAATCAATACCAAACGGAGTCCAAACGCAGCGAAGATTTTGGAGATTTTTGTGGACCAGAAGACATCCAGTGGGCCGAAAGAAGCACCTGGGGGCTGCTCTGAGGGGAGCACAACCCACCAGGGCACACCTGGAGGCCCAGGCGCGCCCTGGTTGTTGTACCCACCTCGTGTGCCCCCGGACCGCCTATTTACTCTATAAATACCCCAATTCCAGAAGCCATAGGGGAGTCGACGAAAATCAATTCCAGCTGCCGCAGAGTCCAGAACCACCAGATCCAATCTAAACACCATCATGGAGGGGTTCGCCACTTCCATTGGCGCCTCTCCGATGATGCGTGAGTAGTTCTTTGTAGACCTTCGGGTCCGTAGTTAGTAGCTAGATGGATTCCTCTCTCGCATTTGATTCTCAATACAATGGTCTCTTGGAGATACATATGATGTAACTCTTTTTACGGTGTGTTTGTTGGGATCGGATGAACTTTGAGTTTATGATCAGATCTATCTTTTCATCCATGAAAGTTATTGGAGTCTTCTTTGATCTCTTATATGCACGATTGCCTATAGCCTTGTATTTCTTCTCTGATATTTGGGTTTTTTTTGGACAACTTGATCTATTTATCTTCCAATGGGAAGAGGTGCTTCGTAGTGAGTTCGATCTTATGGTGCTTGATCCCAGTGACAGAAGGGGAACCGACACATATGCATCGTTGCTACTAAGGATAAAACGATGGGGTCTATTTCTACATAAATAGATCTTGTCTACATCATGTCATCATTCTTACTTCATTACTCTGTTTCTCCATGAACTTAATACACTAGATGCATGTTGGATAGCGGTCGATGTGTGGAGTAATAGTAGTAGATGCAGGCATGAGTCGGTCTACTAATCTTGGATGTGATGCCTATATAATGATCATTGCCTTGATATCGTCTTGATTATTTGAAGTTCTATCAATTTCCCAACAGTAATTTTTTTACCCACCGTTTGCTATATTCTCGAAAGAAGCCACTAGTGAAATCTACGGCCCTCGGGTCTCTTTCTCACATTATTTGGCTTTGCGATCTATTTTCCTTTGCTTTTATTTTTAGATCTATTAAACAAAAAATACAAAAATACCTTGCTGCAATTTATTTTATTTGGCATTCGATCTATCAATGTTTACAACTCTCTTACGTCCGTTTACCAATTTCTGGCGCCGCTACCCGAAAGGGATTAACAACCCCTTTACACGTCAGGTCGCCAGTATTTGTTATTTGTGTGTAGGTGATGTTTACGTAGTGTCTCTTGGTTCTCCTACTGGTTCGATGAACTTGGTTTCATCACTGAGGGAAATACCTACTGTCGTTGTGCTGCATCATCCCTTCCTCTTTGGGGAAATACCGACGTAGCTTCAAGCCGCATCAGTCCATAGAAAAAGCCTTCTAAAGGAAACCAGGACGGACCTAGCTACCACGCTAGACGCCATCCTGGACAGGCCATGGCAGATCCATGGCACCATCGACAATCCTGCCAACCACACCAATCATAACTGTTGGGTCATTAAACAAGCCGGCAAGCTCACAGCCGAAGACACGGGCAAAAGCCCCCTCAGCGAGGACGACGAGGAGCCCCGTAGGATGAATAATGGAGTCCGGAAACAGTTCCCTCCTGAGGTCAAAATAGTGAATATGATCTACGCAACTCACATACCCAAGAAGGAGAGAAAGCGTGCACTCCGGGACATCTACACCGTTGAGCTGGTAGCCATGAAATTTAATCCATGGTCGGCCTGTCCGATTACCTTTGATCGCAGAGACCACCGTACCAGTATCTATCATGGGGGATCAACGGCCTTGGTCCTAGACCCCATCATCGATGGATATCACCTCACCAGAGTCCTTATGGATGGAGGCATCAGCCTCAATCTGATCTACGCAGATACTGTAAGCAAAATGGGTATTGATCTGTCAAGTATCAAACCAATAATACCACCTTTAAAGGGGTAATCCCTGGCATTGAAGCCCGCTGCTCGGGCACCATCACCTTGGAGGTAGTCACTGGTACAACGAGCTGCTATACAAACGGTTTCTAGCCCCTTTCCACGACAGCATTTTGAACCATCGCCAACTGAGTGTGGGCGATAGGGGGGTCCTTCCCACACGACCCAGAAACCATCGAGGATAGGCCCTTCGGTCACACACGTTGCACAAAATGAGCTCCTGTGCGATCGGGCTAGCCATCACATACAATTATACAGGCCCAATCATGTCCATTCATAGGTACATCCCACACGGTGATTCCCAGATAAACATTTCCCTTCGTATGCACAACCCACACAGTCAATCCACGAGAAACATTTCTGTTTGTTTGAATATCCCACATAGTCAATCCAAGATAAAAGTTTCCGTTCGCATGCACATCCCACACAGTGAATCCCAGACGAATGTTTCCTTTCATATATACATCCCACAAGTTTTATGTATAGCATCGTGTTTGATAGGTGTACCGATCACACACGCTTTGCCTCCGTTCACCGTTTGCTTTATGCAACTATATCACGCACGATTTGGTGATGTAAACGGCATGCCATTGGGCTATCCATCACAACCGCTTTACTGCTAGAACCGTTTGCAAAGTTCCATGACCATTTAGCAGGTTTATTATTTTATAATTAATAATTCCAGCATTACGCAAATTCACATTTCATATCAAACAATTGTTTGCCAATTTCATATCAGGCACATAAATATATTTTAACATCACAGTACGATAGCTACCTGAAAACAACACAGTACATCATATAGCTAGTTCACCTTCATAAGAACAATATATTCATTTCCCTAATCGAGATCAGCCAGCCTCGTCTTATCCACCTCTGCTTCTAGTTCAGTAAGAACCTATTTTGCACTGACCAACTGGGAAAGTGTCTCCTCCTTCGCCAACACCATCTTAGCAAAGTCTAATTTAAAAAAAACTGAGCTCATTCTTAATCTTCCTCTTTTTTTCCCGCATCTTGAAATATTCTTTAGCGTTGGTAACACTTTCTCTAAGCCTATCTCTGTTCTCTTCCTCATACATGCTCCAGAGCTTTGCTAGGCACATCTTCAAAGACTGTGGCCACTCTTGATCAACCCACTCCAGGTAAGAACACTTCCATTCATCCTAATATTAAAAACTAAATCAGTAACAATTGTAGGGAAAATGGTTTCTAGCAACATAGAAAATCACCAAATACATAATTTGAAAAACTGAAGAAATAGGTTAATTATGACATATCTTCTTAAAAAGATAAATGTGCAAATGAATTAATTGCTACTGAGACAACAACCAAATTCAGAAACATTAGAAGCTATAATTAACTTCAACAACGCTACAAATTCTTAGTCATGTACTATAAATAACAAATTGAACATTTTATGAGGAAGCTAAATATAACTGCAACAGCATAGCGAGAGTGTTTGGATGACATCAAATTGATACTAACAGGTCTATACATGCACAAATTTAGTAACATAGAACTAATAGCTCTAAGGCCGCCCACTATGTATGCCAAAAACCGGTGTCAAGACAACTATTGCTACATCTGGCACCGTTGCCCTACACTGGCAAGCTGATGTAGAGGAAAAAATCAGGGAACCAGACTCCGGAGCACCTAATTGCTCTGATGCCCAGTTCCTTCGTGCCATAAAGTTTTAGTATTTTACTGCTTGGCTACTCGGATGTGTGGACCTAAGTTGGCTGCACAAACTGCTGAAGCAGTGCCAAATAATTTTCTAATGGCACCGCTGATGAGATGGCAACATTTTTAGATACTAGGTAGAAACTGTGACACTGTCTTAATCACATCCAGAATAACATAGCACGGTGACAATGTCTGAATCACATCTAACAAATAATTTGTAACAATGAAAGTGGGGCTAAGCTTCTCTTCACATGCCAAAAACTTCCTCCCATTGTCCGCAGATTCAAACGCAACTAACTTCACGCATGGAGATTGATGGTGACACTGAGCAGGCAAATCTTCAGCCACCCCGCACCATTCGTTGCAACAGATGGTCCTATGGACCTACAAGAGGAAGAAATGACTCAAATCGACCGTCGGGTTAAAGTCCTTCATTCCAAATCATAACCCGAGAGAGAGAAGAGAGGCATACCCAGGTGGTGAAAGAGTTGTCATCGAAGGAGGCACCGCTGGAGAGGTCATTGAAGAAGACCATGGCGACCGCGGCGGTCGGATGCGAGACGAAGAGAGCGAGGAAGCGGCTATAGCTTGTGAAGGAAGGAAGGAAGGAGGAAACAGGGGAAATTTGACTTGTGGTCGGGGAGAAAAGGGGGTGGGGAGGGGGGAGTTAGATATTTCGGCGGTAGGCCAAAAATTTCGGAAGGTGGAGGGAAAGTTTGCGCGCGGTGCCCCAGACACCATTCACTTTGAACGAATGTGTGTATCACAAATGATTCTTCTGCTTTACACGCAATGACTTTGATCATTCAAATTTTGGTGGAAATTTCCCTGGGTACTGTCCTCATCCACGTCATTGCACAATCTAACATCGCTTGCTAATTTGGGCACACAAAAGAGCCTACAGTACACAGACCACACTTACTGAATCGAGCAACTTTAGCAATTAAACAGAGCCAATTGACCTAAACATTGCTCTAACAAAAGACCAGTGTTATAAACAATGGCTAAGTACGCATAATTTTAACAAAGCCGGCGTCGCGCTATACTATGCCTCGCAAGTGTAAGATGAGACGTCGATGACTTGTCCTGGCGACATGTCGCCGTTGGTAGACTCCACGTCCCCCTGGCTGATGTCGACCGCATCATCGTCATCGTCCTCGTCCTCGGCGCCGCCCTCAAGGTTGTAGTACTCGTAGTAATGGCTGCGCCAGATCTCGCATTGGTACTCCAACACCGATTTCTCGAAGGATAGGCTCTCCTCTACCTCGTCCTCAGCGATGCGCAACTCCTCCTCCCGGGGCTCCTCGATCTCCATGGCCTCCTGCATATCTAGCTCCTGCTCGGCGATCTCATGAGGAAGCAGGTGCTTCTGGAATCGGCCGCCTTTTCGGACGTGAGTTGCATGCTGGATTCCAAGGTGGCCTAGAATATCTTAGCGTGTGCGTCCTCGATCTTGGGGTGGATGGCCTCGACTTGGGCCGGGGCGACATTGGCTGCATGGACGGCAGCTCGAGCGCTATCAGCGTTTGCAGCAACCGCCTCGGCTGCTGCAAGTGCCCTGTCGGCTGCTGCAGATGCCCTCTCGATGGATGCGGATGCGGCCGGGCTCAATGCGGATGTGGCCGCGCTCTTGGCGCAGGCGGCGGCGCTTGGGGAGGACGCGACCATCGTATGGGCCCTCACGAAGCATTTCCACGGCGTCGTTCTTTGCAAGAAGGGGTTGCGGGAATGGGGATCGGGGATTCATGGATTTAGGGGTGAGCGGCACTAGAGAAGACGAAGCCGGCCAAGCTTACAGAGGAAGACTTAAGTAGATCCATGAATTTTCATCACAAATGGTTCCTACAACAAACTGTGTCTGATGTTGTTGATATTTTGTATTAGCTTTGAAACACGAATTTGGACTATATGTACATGCAACAGTTAAACCATAACGGTTTGAAAATTCATATTTGTATACTTGTGTGCGGGTTAATTCCATGTGCAATAAATTGGACAGAATTCTCAAACATATTGGTGTCATGGCTTGGACACAAAGCATGGAGTGCCATGGCATTTAAATTCCGAAAAAAATTCAAAATTGATTAGAAATACATGAAACCTTGCTTGACGTAATGGAATGGCACCAAGATGGTGTGGTAAAAAATTTGGCATGTTTGACGAAAGTTTGGACACACACACCCCTCAGAAACCGGAGCAACTCACTAGAAGGCTCGTGGTTCCGAGAGGGAACAATGCATGTTTGATGACGAACCGACGATAGCTTCCTCTTATGGCCTTCAAATTTTTTTTACAGTTAACATGCACTAGTCCAACTGTAATGTGAAAATTTGGAAAATTCTAGCGGTCATTTGACCTTTTATAGACATTTAAGTGATTTTCTATCCATTTAATGACCGTAATTCAAATTTGAACTACATCTACATGCAACGGCTAACCATAACGGTTTGAAAAATCTTATTTTTGTACTTGTGTGTGAGTTAAGTCCATGTGTAGTAAATTGGAAGGAATGTTGAAACATATTGGTGTCACGGCTTGGACACAAAGCATGGAGTGCCATTGAATTTAAATTCCGAAAAATTCAAAAATGATCAAAAATACATGAAAAATTGCTTGACATAATGGCATGGGACCAAGATGGTGTGGTAAAAAAATTGGCATGTTTGACAAAAGTTTGGACACACACCCCCCACAAATCAAACCAACTCATTAGAGGGCTCATGGTTCCGAGAGTGAACAATGCATGTTTGACGTTGAACCGACTATAGCTTCCTCTTATGGCCAGCTTGAAATAATGATCTTGATCTAATGGAAATTCCCCTCAAGGAAATTCCCCTTAGGGGCAGAGCATTTACTTGGAGCAATATGCAAGAAAATCCTCTTTTCGAAAAATTGGATTGGATCTTTACCAGCTTAGAATGGATCAATGATCATCCCAACACTATGGCTTTTCCACTGGCTAAAATTTCCTCTGATCATGTACCCATCAAGGTACAAATTGATACCAAGGTACCCAAAAGTAATATCTTCAGATTTAAAGAATTCTGGACTGACTTTGAGGGCTTTATTGAGACTGTGGACGGGTTTTGGAATAACTGCATACATTATTCAGACTCTGCAAAAAACCTGGTGGCTAAATTCATAGCAGTAAGGAAAGGCCTCAAAATTTGGAGCAAAGATTTCTCCAAACTAAATAAAACCATTGAAATTTTTTGTTTCTATATCAAGCTACTAGATGGCATGGAAGAACAGAGACAACTGTCAAGAATTGAGAGAAAATTCAGAAAGGCTCTTATCACACACACACACACACCAATAAACTTTTGGAGGCAAAAAGGAAACATTGGAGGATCAGAGCTAATATAAGATGGGCCAATTTGGGAGATGAAAATACAAAAAATTTCCAAGCTATTTCCACTCAGGTTTTCAGACACAACTATATCTCCCTCCTTAAAAGTTCAGATAATATGGAAATATATGATCATGACCAAAAGGCAGCCCTTATATGGCAGTCTTTCAAAGAAAGAATTGGTATGCCTGAGAACACTTGCAAGATTTTTAATATTGGTCATCTTGCCCTGAACCCAATTGATGAACACACGGGAAGTTGCCTCACATCTGATGAAATTGATGATGTGATCAAACATATGCAAAATGATAAAGCTGTGGGATTTCGGGTTCCGACAAAACCCTTGAGGTCCGAACTCTGGGGTGCACACGAAGATCTCTCCTCCCCCTAGCTCATGCTCTCACCATGATCTCAAAGCTCAGCGCATCGAACTCGTAGAACAAGGGACACAGGGTTTGTACTGGTTCGGACCACCGATGTGGTGTAATACCCTACACCAGTGTGGTGTGGTGGATTGCCTCTTGGGCTGAGGATGAACAAGTACAAGGGAAGAACAACCTCCTGAGGAGAGGTGTTCTTGGGCTCGATGAGCTTGTGTGTGTGAGGGTGGAATGGATCTGATCAAAGATGAGTTGTTCCCTAATGTAGTGGCTAGTACTATTTATAGAGGCCCTGGTCCTCTTACCAAATGTAGGCGGGAAGGGATCCAACAACGGCCAAATTTGAAGGGAAACAACCAGTACAAGTTATCCTGACTAAAGGTGGTCTTCGCCAGCCAAAGGCTCTGGTGGTGATGCCGTCCTGGGCTCCGCGATGACCTCCGTCCTGCCGTCCTGCTGGTCTTGGTCTAGTTGCACCGATATGGAAACCTTTACCTGATGCCTCGGGACTCCTCGCCTGCGTCTGCCTCTTTAGCACCAAAGAGGAAACGAGTACACTATGCGATGGTGCCCGCCTGGCCTTGCTCGTCATGGCTTGCGTCACAGGAACCTCGTGAGGTGCCCGTCACCTTGATCTCTCTGCCCCTCACGAGCCAGCCTGGTGAGGCCGCCCCCGAGGAGGTCTTGCGTCGTCCGACTTGCGAGGCTTGGCCCCTCGCGAGGGTCTTGAGTGTTTGCTGATGAAGATGGGCCGTATAGGGCCACTGGTGGAGCCATGTAGTGGGCCACAGGCAGCCAAGTCTGGGGACCCCCGTTCCCAGGACACCGACAGTAGCCCCCGGGCCCAAGGTGCACTCGGACTTGGCTTCGAGGCGAAGCCAAGGGGCAAATGCGGAGTGCCACGGGCCCCAACAACCTGCGGCCTCGGTTGACGCGTGGTGATTGATGGGACATGGGCGGCCCCGCTTCCCCATGCAGCCTTGACATCCGCCTGGCTAGGCGGCCATCGTGACCTACACAGTTATTCCCTCATTGCTTGCGCCGCACTCCTCCAACCCTTCCGCCTTCCCAAAACAATAACCTTCTCTCCCAATCAGACCTGAGCTCAGCCCTCCCCGCGGCCATGGCACCGAGCCGAATGGAGAAGGGGAAGAAGAAGTCCCAGTCTTCAGCCGAACCACCTCCGGCCATTGAACCTGCCGTGGGTCGGTCGTTGGTGCTCAATGCTACCTATTGAGACTGCGTTGGTTTTCCCTTGAAGAGGAAAGGGTGATGCAGCAAAGTAGTGTAAGTATTTCCCTCAGTTTTTGAGAACCAAGGTATCAATCCAGTAGGAGGCTACGCGCGAGTCCCTCACACCTACACAAAACAAATAAATCCTCGCAACCAACGTGATAAGGGGTTGTCAATCCCTACACGACCACTTATGAGAGTGAGATCTGATAGATATGATAGGATAATATTTTCGGTATTTTTGTGATAAAGATGCAAAGTAAAATAAAATCAAAGTAAAAAAGCAAAGGAAATAATTAAGTGTTGGAAGATTAATATGATGAAGATAAACCCGCGGGCCATAGGTTTCACTAGTGGCTTCTCTCGAGAGCATAAGTATTCTACGGTGGGTGAACAAATTACTGTTGAGCAATTGACAGAATTGAGCATAGTTATGAGAATATCTAGGTATGATCATGTATATAGGCATCACGTCCGAGACAAGTAGACCGACTCCTGCCTGCATCTACTACTATTACTCCACTCATCGACCGCTATCCAGCATGCATCTAGAGTATTAAATTCATAAAAACGGAGTAACGCCTTAGGCAAGATGACATGATGTAGACGGATAAATTCATGCAATATGATAAAAACCCCATCTTGTTATCCTCGATGGCAACAATACAATACGTGCCTTGCCGCCTCATCACTTTGGGAAAGGACACCGCAAGATTGAACCCAAAGCTAAGCACTTCTCCCATTGCAAGAAAGATCAATCTAGTAGGCCAAACCAAACTGATAATTTGAAGAGACTTGCAAAGATAACCAACCATACATAAAAGAATTCAGAGAAGATTCAAATATTGCTCATAGATAATCTTGATCATAAACCCACAATTCATTGGTCTCAAGAAACACACCGCAAAATAAGATTACATCGAATAGATCTCCACGAGAGAGGGGGAGAACATTGTATTGAGATCCAAAAGGAGAGAAGAAGCCATCTAGCTAATAACTATGGACCCGAAGGTCTGAAGTAAACTACTCACACTTCATCGGAGAGGCTATGGTGTTGATGTAGAAGCCCTCCATGATCGATTCCCCTTCTGGCGGAGCTCCGGAACAGGCCCCAAGATGGGATCTCGTGGGTACATAAGGTTGCGGCGGTGGAATTAGGTTTTGGGTCCGTATCTGATCGTTTGGGGATACGTAGGTATATATAGGAGGAAGGAGTACGTCGGTGGAGCAACAGGGGGCCCACGAGGGTGGAGGGCGCGCCCTAGGGGGTAGGCGCACCCCCTACCTCGTGGCTTCCTCTTTTGTTTCTTGACGTAGGGTCCAAGTCTCCAGGATCATATTTGCTCTGAAAATTACGTTCCCGAAGGTTTCATTCCGTTTGGACTCCGTTTGATATTCCTTTTCTACGAAACTCTGAAATAGGCAAAAAACAACAATTCTGTGTTGGGCCTCCGGTTAATAGGTTAGTCCCAAAAGTAATATAAAAGTGAATAATAAAGCCCAATAATGTCCAAAACAGTAGATAATATAGCATGGAGCAATAAAAAATTATAGATACGTTGGAGACGTATCAAGCATCCCCAAGCTTAATTCCTGCTCGTCCTCGAGTAGGTAAATGATAAAAACAAAATTTTTGATGCGGAGTGCTACTTGGCATAATTTCAATGTAATTCTTCTTAATTGTGGTATGAATATTCAGATCCGAAAGATTCAATACAAAAGTTTAATATTGAAATAAAAATAATAATACTTCAAGCATACTAACAAAGCAATTATGTCTTCTGAAAATAACATGGCGAAAGAAAGTTATCCCTACAAAATCATATAGTCTGGCTATGATCTATCTTCACCACACAAAGTATTTAAATCATGCACAACCCCGATGACAAGCCAAGCAATTGTTTCATACTTTTGACATTCTCAAACTTTTTCAATCTTCACGCAATACATGAGCGTGAGACATAGACATAGCACTATATGTGGAATAGAATGGTGGTTGTGGAGAAGACAAAAAGGGAGAAGATAGTCTCACATCAACTAGGCGTATCAACGGGCTATGGAGATGCCCATCAATAGATATCAATGTGCGTGAGTAGGGATTGCCATGCAATGGATGCACTAGAGCTATAAGTATATGAAAGCTCAGCAAAAGAAACTAAGTGGGTGTGCATCCAACTCGCGCTCACGAAGACCTAGGGCATTTTGAGGAAGCCCATCATTAGGTTTTTGGCTCCGTATCTGATCGTTTGAAGTGCGTGGGTATATATAGGAGGAAGAATGCGTCGGTGGAGCAACAGGGGCCCACGAGGGTGGAGGGCATACAGGGTGGAGGGGCGCCCTACCTTGTGGCTTCCTCTTTTGTTTCTTGACGTAGGGTCCAAGTCTCCTAGATCATATTTGCTCTGAAAATCACGTTCCCGAAGGTTTCATTCCGTTTGGACTCCATTTGATACTCATTTTCTACGAAACTCTGAAATAGGCAAAAAACAACAATTCTGGGCTGGGCCTCCGGTTAATAGGTTAGTCCCAAAAGTAATATAAAATTGAATAATAAAGCCCAATAATGTCCAAAATAGTAGATAATATAGCATGGAGCAATCAAAAATTATAGATACGTTGGAAACGTATCACTCAACCAGGAAGCCTTGGACAAGGTCTGCCCAGCGCTCGCCGCTGGCTTCAACGAATGGGGGGAAATGGTGGCCCGGCCTGCATCCCACGCATCTGTTGATAGGACAGCCACCGAAGTCCAATTCTTCATTGACGCCCTATGGGCCGGCCTTGTTCCTCCTTTCTCCACCTTCTTCAACGCCGTGCTTTCCCACTATCAGATCCATATGCTGCACCTAGATCCCCAATTCGCCACCCTTCTTGCCGTCTTCGCCTTCGTTTGCGAGGCCATGGTGGGCATTACTCCTTCCGTGGCCCTACTATGCCATTTCTTCTCACTGCACCTGACTGATCCTCAGTAATGCTCGGGATGCCTGAGCTTCCAGGCCGTGGCTGCGACGGCCGGCTCGGGGATTGACTTTGAGCTCCCACCGTCTGCGAGCGGGTTTCGGACTTGATACGTCTCCAACATATCTATAATTTCTGAAGTATTCATGCTATTATATTATCCGTCTTAGATGTTTATGGGCTTTATTTTACACTTTTATATTATTTTTGGGACTAACCTATTGACCCGGAGCCCAGTGCCAGTTCCAGTTTTTTCCCTTGTTTCAGTGTTTCAAAGAAAAGGAATATCAAACGGAGTTGAAGCGGAATGAAACCTTCTGGAGAAGTTATTTTTGGAAGGAAAGCAACCCGGGAGACTTGAAGTGCATGTAAGGGAATCAATGAGGAGGGAACGAGGCAGGGGGGCGCACCCTCCACCCTCGTGGGCCCCCCGTGGCTCCCCTGACGTATTTCTTCCTCCTATATATACCAATATACCCTAATACCTTCGGGGAACAGAATAGATCGGGAGTTCCGCCGCCGCAAGCCTCTGTAGCCTCCAAAAACCAATCGGGACCCTGTTCCGGCACCCTGCCGGAGGGGGGAACCCTCACCGGTAGCCATCTTCATCATCCTGGCCCTCTCCATGACGAGGAGGGAGTAGTTCACCCTCGGGGCTGAGGGTATGTACTAGTAGCTATGTGTTTGATCTCTCTCTCTCTCTCTCTGTAACATCCCAAAATTCTAAATTTTGGAATGTTAATATAATTAATTGAATTGTTTGTTTGTTTGCTTGAGTGAATTAAACTTGAGTGAAATTTGAACCTTTTCAAAAACTTTTGAATGAGAGGGAATAAAATGACTTTCCCCTTCTCCGGTAAATTCAAATTCATCCTATTAAAATCAATGAGAGAAGATGACATGACTTCTTCAACTATAAAGAATTTGAGCGGAGTTTTGCAATTTAATTCTTTCAAATATTTGCACTTGCTTCTCTATTTTTCTTCCCGAGAAATACCCGAAAAATAAATTCTTGCAAGCAAGAAAGAGCGGAGGAAAATGACCCTCCAAAATCAGGGGCATTTTTAAAATATTTGAGCCAAGAAAACCAAAGTTTTTATTTAAAAATTATTTGCAAAAAGAAATAAAGCCTTTAGGGATTTTCTGAAAACATTTTTTAAGTTTTATTTTGGCCGTGGAATAATGCTCATCATCTACATTTTATTTTTCTGATAATTTTAGTATATAAAACTCTTTATTCGAATTGATTTGATTTCCTTTTTATTGTTTTAGTTTCCTAATTTTAAAAATAGGAATGGAATCGTTTTATTAGGAAAAACCTGCTGGCCCATTAAGCACTTTCCTATTCTAGCCCAACAAGAGATCATCTCCTTCCTCTGTTTCCTCTCACGTTCTGAAGCTTTCCATGTCCATGGAGACAGAAATCTCCACCTTCCCGATCTCCTCGTCTTTCCATCCCAGCGCCTCCCGAGACCGCCTATAAAACCCCTCCTCTCCTCGTTCCATTTTCCCATCACCACGCCCCCCCTGCCCGTAGCCTTCTCGCCACCGTCCTCCTTTTCCTGCCTAGAACGCTCACCAGAGCTCTCCTGGAACCTCCCATCGCCCAGCGCCACCTCCCCAAGCGCCGACCCCTCCTCCGCCACCCCCACCTCTTGGCGACCTCGCCCCCGCCGAGCAGCTCTCCACATCGCCGTCTCCTTCCTGCCATCTCTGCCTCACGACAGGTAACTCCGTTTTCGTTTTCAGATTTATTCCCGTAACAGATTTAGTTCCGTTCTTGTTTAGCTTATAACTTTTGATCTAGAAGTCCAATGATGCTGATTCTTTTTGCGTTAGATCACAATTTTCTTGTAGTTTCCAAAATATATAATTTGTCTATGTTTGGATTTATAAAAATTGAGTTAGATCAGATTTGAATTAAAGCTTGTTTTGCTTATTCGGGAGTTTAAAATAGATTTTTATTTGATTCTTTTTTTACTGATCACTAGTGATCATATTTACCAGTGGTAAAAACTTCAAAATTGTTTGAGTATTTTAGCTTATTGTTTCATGTAAAACAAATTCTGTTTTAGTTCTATTCAATTATAGCTACTTCTTTTCTATAGTTGTTTTTAAATTATTTTATTTTATATTTCAGAAAGTTTATGTTTGGTTTCTATTAGTTAAACAGTAGGTGTTCAACAAGTTTTTATATTTATTTTATTTTGTTATCGTGAAATCAATTCAAGTTCGCTAATAACTTGCAATGGATTTTCTACTGTTTTAACTCCCAATTGAAAATACTTTCAAAATAGCTTTATGAAAAAATACTTTTTTTGTCTTAACTAAATTTATATTTTATTCTCTGTTATTTTAGTGTTTTATTTTCCGTTAGACAAAACTATTTTTGTGAATGTTGTAGAAGAAGACTCCCTAGTTTTATTTGAAGTTCCTTGGATTCTTATTCGCTCTCTCTTTTGTTTTGATTGTTAGTGTGAGTGCTTATATGAATGATATGTTTGTTATATAGATTTCATCGAGAGTGACGAGTAGTCTATCAAGTTATTTCTTGAGAACGATAATTCTTCTTCGTCAACATCACCAGGCAAGTTCACTTTGATCATTGCTTTCATACCTATGTTTTATTGCATTTAGTGGCATCCTTGCAACCACCCCTCAGTAGTGTTATTGAATCCTTGTAGTTGAGTAGTATGCATGAGGTAGGAACCCACCCCCTGTTACCAAGCCCGGGACGATATTTTATTTAATGCTACGCTATAGTAGACGGGTTTGGTATGAGTACTCGGGAGTGGTGTGAGAATGGAGGATCTCGTCAATGACGACAACACCATGATGAAAGCTGCAAGGACTGCATCTTCAAGGCCTCAAGACTTCAAGACTCGAGACAAGAATTCAATACACACTCTTGGGTGAAGGGCGGTTGACGGGCACCTGGAGAACCCAGTGGTTGGCGGGATGCATGGAGAAGCGCCATGACATCTTGCGGAAAGCTTCACCCAGACTCAAAGAGACGGAAGAATACTTCACGCCGGAAGCTTACCTGCAACCGCAAGTCATTATGGGCTCGCTTGGTTGACCTTAGTTGTGACTCTGGCTGGGACGGTGCTAGCAGATGTAGAACTACGGTAGGATGGATGGAGTACCGGACGGTGGTCGAGGAACTCTTTGGAAGACCATGTTTGGTCATCTTGTTCTCAAACACTCTGAAGTGCGAGAACGTAAAAAGAGGGATCGAATCTTGCGGGTAAAGTGTACAAACCTCTGCAGAGGGTTATAACCTAATCGATTAGCCGTGTCCCGATTCACGGACAATTTGAGCCTCTGGACTTGGATCTATTTGGAACTCTCAACACGGATTGATAACTTAATTGTGGGCAACTTATGATGATTTTGGGCTATGAGACATCGGTTGGCGGAACCATGTCATGACAGAAAACTCCATAGTAAAGGCTTCATTTTATTCCTTTGATGTAGGTAAAATAAAACCAGCTTTTACGCAAACAAAATTCAGATCTGAGCCATAAAGCCATATTGCATATAGTATAGTTTTATCATCTGTTTTCTCATGTTGTGATCTTGCGGTACATTCAATGTCTTGACCTACACGGCTGCAACGTATCATGTTGCAGATATTTCCTCGACGAGTAAGAGTTACGATACAGGGTTACGGTCTACACTCAACCTGCCGATGGCGTTGATGGGACTCCACACCCGCTTGATTGTTTCCGCTGAGTATTATGAGGTATATATCATTTTACGTTATTTATACATGTGATTGCACTTTGATATATACATTGATGTCTTGTGTGTGCAAAGATACTGATCGAGGATGGCACAGATATACGAGGCTTGACCGTCTGAGGTCGGGTCGCTACAGATATGGTATCAGAGCACATGTTGACTGTAGGACGTGACCCTAGAAATCGGAAAGCCCCTAGGACAGGATATCTCAAAAATTTTATTTACAAAAAGACTCTTACTTCTCATCTTTTCTGATTTTATCAAATAGACCCTCTCACCTCAAATAGTTAGAATATACCCTTATCCTTTGATCACCCCGAGGGTCAATCAAGACGCCAAGAAGGATTTGATATCGAGAACTGATGACCCCTTGAGTAAAGAGGATTTCATCATGTATCGAAGCTAGAACAGTTGAAGACTCAAGACTTGAAAGGATCTGAAGAATTATTTGACCTTTAGAAGACCAAACCCCTGTTATACACTTACGTTAGATGCGATGATTTGTGAGCTGTCATTTGTTTGATGTTTTTCCGACAGCCCCAAAATAAAACCCGTTTCTTCAAAAACTATTGGTTGTATTGTGTACATCCTCCCCACCTCTCTCTCATCTCACCCTAAAACCCTTGGACCCGTAGATGATGAATGAAGTTGGACTGATATTCTCGGATCAAGACTCAGCCCGAGGCAGAGCTATGGATGCAGAACATGGAAAATCACTTCGGGAGCAATTTGGTTTCAAGGAAGTATGAGGTTCAATATGCTCTTCAATACCTTACAGAAAGTGCTGCAACCTGGTGGAACATGCACCAAGCCATACAGGGATTTAATGGAGCAAGAACTTGGGAGGAATTCAAGAAGACACTGTTGAAATCACGTCTTATCCGGAAGCACAATGATGCACCAAGAAGTAAACCTTGTGCCTGCAAGATTTGCGGAGAAATAGGACACACCCAGGAGGAACACAAAGATGGATGCCCTCATTGTGAGGAGAAACACCCAGCTGAGGAATGCCCAACTAGCCAGGTGACTTGCTTCCTGTGTGAAGGAACCACCCACTACCCGGTGCAGTGTCACATTTACTCCACGGTGCAACAAACTATTCCGAACCAGGAAGATGGAATGAAAGAAGCCCTCAAGGAAGATCTAGAAGAACCAGTAATGACTGAAAGTGTTGAAGACCTGGATGGAGAAGGTCTCAACAGATTTTACTCCAATGCCTGCTATTCATGTGGAGAAGAAGGACATTTTTCACAGTATTGCACCAAGGAAAGAAAGGAGTATCCAGGATATTTCCCGACAGCAGAAGTGAAGTTTGACCCCCGGGAGATAGAAACTCTGATCATTACAGAGAAATCCAGGAAGAGAAAAGGAAGGCAACCCGAGAGCAACACAATTTTTGCAGAGAAGGACTTGAGTCATATCACCTGTTACAGGTGCAAGGATTTAGGTCATTACGCTAGTAAATGTCCAGAAAAGAAGCCAAGAATCCAAGGAGTCCGCATAGTCACAAAGAAGCCCCGAGACATGTCGGAAGTCATTTGTTTTCGCTGCAAGGGGGCAGGACATTATGCTATTAAATGTCCCGACAAGATGAAAGCTGGAGTTGAGTAGTTGGAATTTTGATATGGATAATAAGAGTAGTAGAGAGCAATTTCATTTTCATGAGCTCAATGAGTTGAATTATGTAATAGATTACCCTGAGATTGTAATAGTTCATGACTCAATAAAGTTGTAATGTCACATGCTGAAAAGCTTTGAGGAGTTGTCATATTTTATCTTGGAAATTAAAATTCTTGATGAACATGGAAGAAGGTGAGTTGAGATGCATAAACAGGAAATTGGAAATTGAGTTTGAAGTTCTGTTTGGATGATATGAATGTGTGCCTGGAGATATGTACCTCATTACGAGCACCACTTTTGTTATACAACTACAGATGACGACCCTTTACGAGTCTTTCCTTAAAGGTCCGAAACCATCATGACCACGACAAGTGATCATGATTACCCAAGATCTGAAGGACATGATGAAGCATATTCACCTTGAAGGAGATGCAGTCTACAAAGGCTACCCTTCATGCAAAAGGGAGTGGAACTTTGGTATGTGGAGGTACACCTCCACCGCTTGAAAGGAGTTTGCCCAAAGAGGATGGGGCATTACTTTTTCATCTCACGTGTGCCACAAGCAACTTTCTTCGACGCTGTTCGTGAAGCAGCCATGGAAGCCATCGCCGGATCGAGAAATACTTGAAGCAAGACTCCGTTATACTCGGGAATACCTAAGCGAAATGCATGCAGAGATGATGAAGGAGAAGCTCAAGACCACCATGATGAAAAAGAAGATTGAAGATTTCAAGGCTCATGTCGCACAATTCCAGTGGGACTGAAGAATCCTCAAGGAGGAAAAATGAATAAAGTTGGAAGTAATGTCTGACCATACCGAACCATGTGGGTGGCAGCATTTGTAATAAACTTTTTGGAATTTGGATTCACGAAAAATGATTAAGGATGTAATGAAAAATTGATATGAGAATAATGAGATGTTATGGATAAACTTGTGCATTTATTTTGGTCATAGTACTCTGTAAAACCACAGGATCAATGAAGAAAGAAATGTGTTATCCATGACGGTCCATAGAAGGAAGCTGGACAAAATAAGTTGAAATTTTGCTTTTGATATGATGGTATGAAGAAACAGAGTACTACTGGATTTAAAGGAGGTGTAACAAGAGAGTTACTCCAAGGATGAGTTAAAGCTGCACTAGTGTTGAAGTGGGCCATAACCCACGTGCCCAGGATTTTGAAAGGAAAGCGATATAACCTTAATAAAGGAATAAATTGGAGAAATCAGCAATCGAATCAGCATACGTTTCATAGGAGATTACGCAAAAACCTAAGAGTGATGAAGTAATGATAGATGTTTTGTTTGGCTTGCGAAACCATGGATTTACTCGAAAACCAGTCCGAGAAAAGAGAAAATTCTGCAATGCTTGTGAGTATGCCCAAGTGTTAGAACACGTGATTCGATATTTACATATGTGGTAATGATTCAAATGCGGGATGGATTGGCCCCATACCGGAGACTTCTATCATGAACTATCATATGTTGATGGAAAATCGAGAGCCTTGAAAAACTTAGAAGAGTGTCGACGCGATAAGCCATAAAACCATAAAATGGTAGGACGATGGAACCCCATTACAGGCAACCATTGCCAAACGAGGTTATACGGTGAGGTTCAACCTGACCCGTTTTCTGCAGGAGAAAACCATAAATTGTAGACCACCATGAGTGTTTCGATAGTTGTTTAGAATGGACACAGACCCATCAGCTAAGAAGATCCAGTCTCGGACGAACTTCAACCTTGACGAACCGACCTAAGCTTTTGAGGAAGACTCTATGCCGACGTAAGAGCTTTAATGAAGGAGCTATTGTAAGATATGTGAAGAGACATACATTGTCAGCCCTCCAGAGGAAATATCTGAGTTTATTGGAACCATGACCTTGTTTTTAAGTGTGGTAGCACCCCGACCTTTCTCGACCAAAACATTTGCTAGAGACCCCAACCCTAACCTTTTCTTGCTAGTTTCTTGAATCTCGAGGACGAGATTCATTTTAAGTGTGTAGGTTTGTAACATCCCAAAATTCTAAATTTTGGAATGTTAATATAATTAATTGAATTGTTTGTTTGTTTGCTTGAGTGAATTAAACTTGAGTGAAATTTGAACCTTTTCAAAAACTTTTGAATGAGAGGAATAAAATGACTTTCCCTTCTCCGTAAATTCAAATTCATCCTATTAAAATCAATGAGAGAAGATGACATGACTTCTTCAACTATAAAGAATTTGAACGGAGTTTTGCAATTTAATTCTTTCAAATATTTGCACTTGCTTCTCTATTTTTCTTCCCGAGAAATACCCGAAAAATAAATTCTTGCAAGCAAGAAAGAGCGGAGGAAAATGACCCTCCAAAATCAGGGGCATTTTTAAAATATTTGAGCCAAGAAAACCAAAGTTTTTATTTAAAATTATTTGCAAAAGAAATAAAGCCTTTAGGGATTTTCTGAAAACATTTTTTAAGTTTTTATTTTGGCCGTGGAATAATGCTCATCATCTACATTTTATTTTTCTGATAATTTTAGTATATAAAACTCTTTATTCGAATTGATTTGATTTCCTTTTTATTGTTTTAGTTTCCTAATTTTAAAATAGGAATGGAATCGTTTTATTAGGAAAACCTGCTGGCCCATTAAGCACTTTCCTATTCTAGCCCAACAAGAGATCATCTCCTTCCTCTGTTTCCTCTCACGTTCTGAAGCTTTCCATGTCCATGGAGACAGGAAATCTCCACCTTCCCGATCTCCTCGTCTTTCCATCCCAGCGCCTCCCAAGACCGCCTATAAAACCCCTCCTCTCCTCGCTCCATTTTTCCCATCACCACGCCTCCCTGCCCGTAGCCTTCTCGCCACCGTCCTCCTTTTCCTGCCTAGAACGCTCACCAGAGCTCTCCTGGAACCTCCCCATCGCCCAGCGCCACCTCCCCAAGCGCCGACCCCTCCTCCGCCACCCCACCTCGCTGGCGACCTCGCCCCCTCGCCGAGCAGCCCTCCACATCGCCGTCTCCTTCCTGCCATCTCTGCCTCACGACAGGTAACTCCGTTTTGTTTTCAGATTTATTCCCGTAACAGATTTAGTTCCGTTCTTGTTTAGCTTATAACTTTTGATCTAGAAGTCCAATGATGCTGATTCTTTTTGCGTTAGATCACAATTTTCTTGTAGCTTCCAAAATATATAATTTGTCTATGTTTGGATTTATAAAATTGAGTTAGATCAGATTTGAATTAAAGCTTGTTTTGCTTATTCGGGAGTTTAAAAATAGATTTTTATTTGATTCTTTTTCTACTGATCACTAGTGATCATATTTACCAGTGGTAAAAACTTCAAAATTGTTTGAGTATTTTAGCTTATTGTTTCATGTAAAACAAATTCTGTTTTAGTTCTATTCAATTATAGCTACTTCTTTTCTATAGTTGTTTTTAAATTATTTTATTTTATATTTCAGAAAGTTTATGTTTGGTTTCTATTAGTTAAACAGTAGGTGTTCAACAAGTTTTTATATTTATTTTATTTTGTTATCGTGAAATCAATTCAAGTTCGCTAATAACTTGCAATGGATTTCTCTACTGTTTTAACTCCCAATTGAAAATACTTTCAAAATAGCTTTATGAAAAAATACTTTTTTGTCTTAACTAAATTTATATTTTATTCTCTGTTATTTTAGTGTTTTATTTTCCGTTAGACAAAACTATTTTTGTGAATGTTGTAGAAGAAGACTCCCTAGTTTTATTTGAAGTTCCTTCGGATTCTTATTCGCTCTCTCTTTTGTTTTGATTGTTAGTGTGAGTGCTTATATGAATGATATGTTTGTTATATAGATTTCATCAGAGAGTGATGAGTAGTCTATCAAGTTATTTCTTGAGAACGATAATTCTTCTTCGTCAACATCACCAGGCAAGTTCACTTTGATCATTGCTTTCATACCTATGTTTTTATTGCATTTAGTGGCATCCTTGCAACCACCCCTCAGTAGTGTTATTGAATCCTTGTAGTTGAGTAGTATGCATGAGGTAGGAACCCACCCCCCTGTTACCAAGCCCGGGATGATATTTTATTTAATGCTACGCTATAGTAGACGGGGTTTGGTATGAGTACTCGGGAGTGGTGTGAGAATGGAGGATCTACGTCAATGACAACAACACCATGATGAAAGCTGCAAGGACTGCATCTTCAAGGCCTCAAGACTTCAAGACTCGAGACAAGAATTCAATACACACTACTGGGTGAAGGACGGTTGACGGGCACCCCGAGAACCCAGTGGTTGGCGGGATGCATGGAGAAGCGCCATGACATCTTGCGGAAAGCTTCACCCAGACTCAAAGAGACGGAAGAATACTTCACGCCGGAAGCTTACTGTGCAACCGCAAGTCATTATGGGCTCGCTTGGTTGACCTTAGTTGTGACTCTGGCTGGGACGGTGCTAGCAGATGTAGAACTACGGTAGGATGGATGGGTACGGACGGTGGTCGAGGAACTCTTTGGAAGACCATGTTTGGTCATCTTGTTCTCAAACACTCTGAAGTGCGAGAACGTAAAAGAGGATCGAATCTTGCGGGTAAAGTGTACAAACCTCTGCAGAGGGTTATAACCTAATCGATTAGCCGTGTCCCTGTTACGGACAATTTGAGCCTCTGGACTTGGATCTATTTCGGAACTCTCAACACCGGATTGATAACTTAATTGTGGGCAAGTTATGATGATTTTGGGCTATGAGACATCGGTTGGCGGAACCATGTCATGACAGAAAAACTCCATAGTACAGGCTTCATTTTATTCCTTTGATGTAGGTAAAATAAAACCAGCTTTTACGCAAACAAAATTCAGATATCTGAGCCATAAAGCCATATTGCATATAGTATAGTTTTATCATCTGTTTTCTCATGTTGTGATCTTGCCGGTACATTCAATGTATTGACCTACACGGCTGCAACGTATCATGTTGCAGATATTTCCTCGACGAGTAAGAGTTACGATACAGGGTTACGGTCTACACTCAACCTGCCGATGGCGTTGATGGGACTCCACACCCGTTTGATTGTTTCCGCTGAGTATTATGAGGTATATATCATTTTACGTTATTTATACATGTGATTGCACTTTGATATATACATTGATGTACTGTGTGTGCCAGCATACTGATCCAGGGATGGCAAAGATACACAGAGGCTTGACCGTCTGAGGTCGGGTCGCTACTCTCTCTCTCTCTCTCTCTCTCTCTCTCTCTCTCTCGTGTTCTTGATTTGGCATGATCTTGATGTATCGTGCGCTTTGCTATTATAGTTGGATCTTATGTTGCTTCTCCCCCTCTACTCTCTTGTAATGGATTGAGTTTTCCCTTTGAAGTAATCTTATCGGATTGAGTCTTCAATGATTTGAGAACACTTGATGTATGTCTTGCCGTGCGTATTTGTGGTGACAATGGGATATCACGTGATTCACTTGATGTATGTTTTGGTGATCAACTTGCGGGTTCCTCCCATGAACCTATGCATTGGGGTTGGCACACGTTTTCGTCTTGATTCTCCGGTAGAAACTTTGGGGCACTCTTTGAGGTTCTATGTGTTGGTTGAATAGATGAATCTGAGATTGTGTGATGCATATCGTATAATCATACCCACGGATACTTGAGGTGACATTGGAGTATCTAGGTGACATTATGGTTTTGGTTGATTTGTGTCTTAAGTTGTTATTCTAGTACGAACTCTAGGGCTGTTTGTAACACTTATAGGAATAGCCCAACGGATCGATTGGAAAGAATAACTTTGAGGTGGTTTCGTACCCTACCATAATCTCTTCGTTTGTTCTGCACTACTAGTGACTTTGGAGTGACTCTTTGTTGCATGTTGAGGGATAGTTATATGATCCAATTATGTTATTACTGTTGAGAGAACTTGCACTAGTGAAAGTATGAACCCTAGGCCTTGTTTCCTAGCATTGCAATACCATTTGTGCTCACTTTTACCACTTGTTACCTTGCTGTTTTTATATATTCAGATTACAAAAACCTATAACTACTATCCATATTGCACTTGTATCACCATCTCTTCGCCGAACTAGTGCACCTATACAATTTACCATTGTATTGGGTGTGTTGGGGACACAAGAGACTCTTTGTTATTTGGTTGCAGGGTTGATTGAGAGAGACCATCTTCATCCTACGCCTCCCACGGATTGATAAACCTTAGGTCATCCACTTGAGGGAAATTTGCTACTGTCCTACAAACCTCTGCACTTGGAGGCCCAACAACGTCTACAAGAAGAAGGTTGCGTAGTAGACATCAAGCTCTTTTCTGGCGCCGTTGCCGGGGAGGTGAGTGCTTGAAGGTATATCTTTAGATCTTGCAATCTAATTTTTTTTCTTGTTTTAACACTCGTTAGTTTGTAAAAGAAAATTACAAAAAAAGGAATTGAGTTTACCTCATACGCTTCATCTTTTTAATATCTTTCGTGAGTATGATGGGAAGGAAAATTGTGCCAAAGTGTTAGAAGAAGAATGCATTAAAATGTTTGGCACTAAATCTTTGAATGATGAGCATGATTGCAATGTTGTTAGTATGAACTCCTTGAATATCCATGGTACTAATGATGATTGCACTAGTAATGATGAAAATATCTCTTATATGCATGTCAATTTTTGTGGAGTATATTGGGTTTGCAAGTACACACCAAATAGGGAAGATAGATATTGCAAGAGGCATAAGCATTTAGAAACTAAATTGTTGCAAAAAAGGCTAGATGTTTGTGCTGAAAATTTTAATTTTCTTGGCCGTACTTGTGAACTTTGGAATGAACAGGGTCATTTAACTATCTGATGCAAATTGTTTCATGATCTAATCGTGTCCAAAAATTGTTATGACTTGATTTCCCTTGCACATTATAATGAACTTAGTTTGCTTATGGGATACGAAGAAATGAAATGTATGACTAATTATCTTCCAGAATTTGCCTGTTATAAACTTCTTGAATTTGATCTAGAGGAAATTTATATGTATTGTGCGGTGAATTACATTGAAAATCCTTATATTGCCAATTACATAAAGAAAAGAAAACGAATAGAATATGAAGAGAATACTAATGAAAGGGAAGATACTTCCCAATATCCTCCTATTATTTCTTATGATGAATCAGGTAATGAGGAGGAGCCTTCTATTCAACCAATCTCATTAATAAGGAGCTCCAAAAAGAGGATTGAACCCACACATGATGTGGTGAAGAAGAAGAAAAGGAAAAGGAAGAGAGGTAAAAAGATATCTCTCCAAAATAATGTTGCTCCTATCATTGTTGTGCCTCATGAAAATGAATCAAAAATAATTGTGGAAGATGATGCACTTGATGATGATCTCGTTATGCCTATTGCTTGTTGTGATGATTATGATTGGGAAGATAATGATACTTCTTATGATCTTGAAAATCTTTTTGGCACTTGCTTGGAAGAATATGATAATTGCTATACTATTGGTGTTATCCATACTATTAATGATGAGAGTGATTATGCCTATGATATGAAAAGGCCCAAGCTTGGGGATGCTATGTTTAATGAAGATGATGTTTTTGAGAATATATTTGCTACAATTAATGTTTGTCCCAAGCTTGGGGATGCTACGTTTAATGAAGATGATATTTTTAGTCTCCCAAGTTTTGATATGCAAATTTATAATAATGATAGCATGCCTCCTACTTATGATGATTATATTGATGAAAGTGGGTTTGGAAGAGTGTCAACTTTAGGAAGTAATGATACCACAATATTGGAGGATGTTGAATCTTATTGTGATAATTGTGAAAGTGGATTTGGAGAGGTCATGACTTTATTTAGTGATGTATCCACTATTTCGGAAGAGGTTTCAATCGATTATGATGGGAACAAAGTTGCTACTTATGATGATTATTGTGATGAAACTTATGCTATAAAAAGTAGTGATGACTATACTTGTAAAACTTGTCATGATTATGATTACCCTTTTTCTAAACATTACTCGTTTAATGTGGAAACAATTTATAGTATTCAAGTCTCTTATGAAACTCCCACTATTCCGAATGAAAAGAATTTTGCTTATGTGGAGAGTAATAAAATTTCTATGCAAGTAGATCATGAAAAGAATGCTTTAGGTGCTGGTTATATTGTTGAATTCATTCATGATGCTACTGAAAATTATTATGAGAGAGGATCATATGCTTCTACATACTGCAATAATATCAAGTTTCCTCTCTATGTGCTTAAAATCTTGAAGTTATGCTTGTTTTACCTTCCTATGCAAGTTGATTCTTGTTCCCATAATTTGTTTGCTCATAAAATCCCTATGCATAGGAAGTGGGTTAGACTTAAATGTGCTAGTCATATTCTTCATTATGCTCTCTTTATGTTTCAATTCTTATCTTTTATGTGAGCATCATTGAAATCATCATGCCTAGCTAGGGGCGTTAAACGATAGCGCTTGTTGGGAGGCAACCCAATTTTATTTTAGTTTCTTAATTTTTGGTTCTGTTTAGGAATAAATAATCCATCTAGCTTCTGTTTAGATGTGGTTTTTTGTTTTAATTAGTGTTTGTTCCAAGTAGAACCTTTGGGAAGACTTGGGTGAAATCTTTATGATCGTGCTTTAAAAAACAAAAACTTTAGCGCTCACGAGATTAGTTAAAACTTTTTACAGGAGAGTACTATTTAGTTGATTCTTTTTTGCAGATTATTACTAGACAAATTCCTCAGGTCCACCAATTTATTTTAGAATTTTTGGAGTTCCAGAAGTTTGCGTTAGTTACAGATTACTACAGACTGTTCTGTTTTTGACAGATTCTGTTTTTCGTGTGCTGTTTGCCTATTTTGATGACTCTATGGCTAGTAAAATAGTTTATAAACCATAGAGAAGTTTGAATACAGTAGGTTTAACACCAATATAAATAAGGAATGAGTTCATTACAGTACCTTGAAGTGGTGTTTTGTTTTCTTTCGCTAACGGAGCTCATGAGATTTTCTGTTAAGTTTTGTGTTGTGAAGTTTTCAGGTTTTGAGTAAAGATTCGATGGACTACGGAATAAGGAGTGGCAAGAGCCTAAGACTGGGGATGCCCAAGGCACCCCAAGGTAATATTCAAGGACATCCAAGAGCCTAAGCTTGGGGATGCCCCGGAAGGCATCCCCTCTTTCGTTTTCATTCATCGGTAACTTTACTTGGAGCTATATTTTTATTCACCAAATGATATGTGTTTTTCTTGGAGCGTCGTTTTATTTCCTTTAGCTTTGCTTTCTCTTTGAATAAAATACCAAGATCTGAAATTCTTAAATAATAGAGAGTCTTCACATAGCTACATAATTATTTAACTACTCATTAATCTTCACTTATATCTTTTTGGAGTAGTTTGTCATTTACTCGTGTGCTTCATTTATATCCTATGAGTAAATAGTTGAATGATTTGAATGTCATAAATTATATATGTTTCATATGCCTTTCCCATGGGGAGTAATACCTTCCCATATAATAAGTAGAGGTGGTAAATTTATTGAAGGTTAGCAAACATTGTATTGGTCACTTGAACAATTCATGAAAGAATATTGAAGGAAGAGAGATTTCACATATAAATATACTATGTTGGACATCTTCTATGGTTGTGATCCCCATTAATTATTTTCAAACTTGAGAAAATTAGTTGAAGTTGGACAAGGAAGACAACATCATGAGTTATGCTTGGGTATATTTGTATAAGCTATATTGTTTTGGATCCTCTAACATGTGGTGCTTGCTATTTAGAATCCTTTGCTAGCCAAAATATCTGTACTAAGCGGGAATACTGCTTGTGCATCCAAATTCCTTGAACAAAGTTTCTTCCATGAGTGTTCACCATATCTACCTATATGCGGTATTTACCTGCCGTTCCAAGTAATTTTGCATGGGCCAAACTCTAAACCTTCAAATAATAATCTGTTCTGTATGCCCGAATCGCTCATGTAGCGACTAGGGGCTAGCAGTATCTTCCATGCTAGGTGGGTTATTCTCACAATGAGTGGACTCTGCTCATCATTCACGAGAAAATGGCTGGCAACTGGGATGCCCAGTCCCATGATCAAAATATAGAAATCAAATCAAAAATAATTGCAAACAAAACTCCCCCAGGATTGATGTTAGTTGGAGGCACCCGTTGTTTCAGGCAAGCCATGGATTGATGATTGTTGGTGGAGGGGGAGTAAAAATCTTTACCTTTCTGTTTGGGAACCGCCTATAATGTATGTAGTATGGAAGATATGGGGAACTCTTGGTCGTTATGTTGACAATGAAAGCATACCTCTCAAAATTATTTTCATCTCTGCTTTTGCTTCGAGCTCTCGCACCTCTGCAAATCCCTGCTTCCCTCTGCGAAGGGCCTATCTTTTACTTTTATGCAAGAGTCAGTAGTATTCCTTCTCATTCCAACCTACTCTTTAGTTGGCAAGCATCATATGATGGAAAGTTCTAAGCATATATGGCCATTCAAATATATTTGATCATGAATTATTACTGTTGACATTACCCTTGAGGTAAAAGGTTGGGAGGCGAAATATTAAGCCCCTATCATTCTCTGTGTTCTATGAATACTATTTGTTCTAAAAATATGCTTTGAGTGGTAGCAATCATGGAAGACTAAATGATAGTTGAGTATGTGGAATTTGCTAAATCAAAGCTCTGACATAGACTCTTCCTGAAAACAAGATGAATTGTAATTGTTTGATGACTAATAAGACGGTTTGTTAGTTTTCAAGAAAGTCTATGATCTATACTTTAACATGTGAATAGCTTGTTACTTGACCATGAAAAGTTCTATGAGTTGAACTACTGTTATGACATATAATGATGCTAGAAAAGGTGATTGAAATTATCATTGATCAAACTTATGCACCTGCTAGCATTCACACTTCATAAATTCTTTCTTTTATCATTTACCTACTCGAGGACAAGCAGGAATTAAGCTTGGGGATGCTGATACGTCTCCAACGTATCTATAATTTATGAAGTATTAATGCTATTATATTATCCGTCTTGGATGTTTATGGGCTTTATTTTACACTTTTATATTATTTTTGGGACTAGCCTATTGACCTAGAGCCCATTGGCAGTTCCTGTTTTTTCCCTTGTTTTAGTGTTTCAAAGAAAAGGAATATCAAACGGAGTCGAAACGGAATGAAAACTTCTGGAGAAGTTATTTTTGGAAGGAAAGCAACCCAGGAGACTTGGAGTGCACGTCAGGGAATCAACGAGGAGGGCGCGAGGCAGGGGGCGCGCCCACCCCCCCGGGCGTGCCCTCCACCCTCGTGGGCCCCTCGTGGCTCCCCTGACGTATTTCTTCCTCCTATATGTACCAATATACCCTAAAACCGTCGGGAACATAATAGATCGGGAGTTCGCCGCCGCAAGCCTCAGAGCCACCAAAACCAATCGGGACCTGTTCAAGCACCACGGAGGGGGGAACCCTCACCGGTGGCCATCTTCATCATCCTGGCCCTCTCCATGACGAGGAGGGAGTAGTTCACCCTCGGGGTTGAGGGTATGTACCAGTAGCTATGTGTTTGATCTCTCTCTCGTGTTCTTGATTTGGCACGATCTTGATGTATCGCGAGCTTTGCTATTATAGTTGGATCTTATGTTGCTTCTCCTCCTCTACTCTCTTGTAATGGATTGAGTTTTCCCTTTGAAGTAATCTTATCGGATTGAGTCTTCAATGATTTGAGAACACTTGATGTATGTCTTGCCGTGCGTATCTGTGGTGACAATTGGATATCACGTGATTCACTTGGTGTATGTTTTGGTGATCAACTTGCGGGTTCCGCCCATGAACCTATGCATAGGGGTTGGCACATGTTTTCCTCTTGATTCTCTGGTAGAAACTTTGGGGCACTCTTTGAGGTTCTATGTGTTGGTTGAATAGATGAATCTGAGATTGTGTGATGCATATCGTATAATCATACCCACGGATACTTGAGGTGACATTGCAGTATCTAGCTGACATTAGGGTTTTGGTTGATTTGTGTCTTAAGGTGTTATTCTAGTACGAACTCTAGGGCTGTTTGTGATACTTATAGGAATAGACCAACGGATTGATTGGAAAGAATAACTTTGAGGTGGTTTCGTACCCTACCATAATCTCTTCGTTTGTTCTCCACTATTAATGACTTTGGAGTGACTCTTTATTGCATGATGAGGGATAGTTATATGATCCAATTATGTTATTATTGTTGAGAGAACTTGCACTAGTGAAAGTATGAACCCTAGGCCTTGTTTCCTAGCATTGCAATACCGTTTGTGATCACTTTTATCACTTGTTACCTTGCTGTTTTTATATTTTCAGATTACAAAAACCTATAACTACTATCCATATTGCACTTGTATCACCATCTCTTCGCCGAACTAGTGCACCTATACAATTTACCATTGTATTGGATGTGTTGGGGACACAAGAGACTCTTTGTTATTTGGTTGCAGGGTTGCTTGAGAGAGACCATCTTCATCCTATGCCTCCCATGGATCGATAAACCTTAGGTCATCCACTTGAGGGAAATTTGCTACTGTCCTACAAACCTCTGCACTTGGAGGCCCAACAACGTCTACAAGAAGAAGGTTGCGTAGTAGACATCAGGACACGATGGGTGCTTGTAGACGTTGGCGTGCTCAGACCCCTGCTCTCGCCTCCGTTAGCGCCCGCCGTCCCGAGCTCTGGCTGGGGCCACGAGAGGCTCGCTGACCCACACCTTGCCTTCGTCTGGCTCCGGTTGAAGAGGCTGAAATATCTTGGCGTGACTGCACCCATGGTGATGAAGGAGTTCCTCCGACGCCGCGTCGCTCCACTCCAGCGCCATTCTCGACTGATGTGGGCCTTGTCCGATAGCAAGGATCGTATGAGGCTCCATGAGTCCGGGCTTCCCCTCGAGGCACGACGAACGGTGCTCGAGGTCCTTACGGGCGAACCTTCGCTAGCCGACATGCGTAGGAGGGTTGTCTTTTGTACTGCTGCCCGAATAGGGTGGAGTTCGCGAGGCAGATGCCCCCTTTCGATGAGTGGGGGCTGCGTACAGCTGGCCTTGAAGGGCCTCGCGAGAACCCTGTCTCCGTGTTTCCCCTCCTTGCCACCAGCGCCGAGCTCACCCCAAGAGTGGGCGCAGTGGGCGAGCGTTGCCGAGGGCTGGAGATGCGACTGTTGCAGTGCCGACACCGCTCGAGGCTCCCGAGGCGCCATCTCCTGTGGCTCATGACCTTTGCCCTGAGGTAACGGTTGAGGGGGCGACACGATCCACTGCTCCTGAGGCCGAAGCCCCCGAGGCCCCGACGGGTCACCATTAGGCGGGGCCCGAGGGCCCCCCTCAGCCCCGCACTCCCGAGGTCGTCCCCTTAGGAGCCTCACCAGCCGTGCCCAGCGCTGGTGGCCACGTCCAGGGCTTCGGCCGGCTCCGACTGGACTTCGATGCGCGCCGCAAGAGGAAGGGGTCTCCAAGCTGTTGTGGTGATGCCTTCCGGCCATTGAAGCAGAGGAAGTATATTGCCATGGACGAGTGAGTACTTATGTTTGTAATTTCTTGGGTGCCATCTTCCCTCCTGATCATGGTTTCTCAGGCCCCCTTTCGCCAGGGCGATGAAATCTCCCGAAGAGCAACCTCCTCCTACCTTGCACCCTCCGTTGACTCTGAGTGCCTCATGCCAGCCTGTCGTGCTCGACACGAGATAGGCGGGAGAGATGGGCGTGCCGGCCTGGCGTCTTGATCCTGCGCTCCTGTTGCCCTTCCTTTGCGGCCCGGTCCGGGGTGCGGGAGGTGTGCCAAGGGCTCCACCCTGGTCATGGACGGTGACTGGATGACCTCGATCCTCGCTTCTTCTTCGAGCAACGAGCCTCCACCGATCCGGGCCCCCGCCGAGGCCCGGATAGCGACCGGGGAAGCGCCGGCCTCCAGCCCCTGCTGGGAGGGAGGGAGCCACTTCGAATTCCTTCGGCAACCCCTATTGTGGAGGATAGACCTGGTTGCGCGCTCAAGTTTGCGCATGAGCGGGGTGTCGTCTACCATGAGCTCTTCCAGGAGGCAATGGGCATGCTGAGCCGACTCGGCGGAGAACTCGTGGATGTTGACGCTCGCCTTGAAGCCGACGGTCTTCGGCTGGTGGAGGAGTGGCATCAATAGGAGGTGGCTATCAACCTCGTGCGCCTCCAACGTGAGCACGCCAATACGAAGGCCGAGGCATACATAGCAACCTCGCGCGAGGACATCACCCGAGCCTTGGAGGAGGCCAGGGAGGCAGACCATCGCCGCGCAGCCGCAGAGAAGCGCGGGCGGGAGATCCAGGCCTTGAACGCCTCCCTGGAGCAGCAGGTGGAGGCGCGCAGAGCTGCCTTGGCGTGGATGAAGGGTGCACCGTCCGACGAGGAGGAGATCTCGAGGCTCGAGGAAGCACTGTTACTGGAGGCCACAGAGCATAGCCTCGAGCTTGAGCGGTTGGAGACGAGGGAGCGTCAAGTCGCCCAAGCAGAAGATGTTGTCGGCTCGCGTGAGGCCAGGGCCCAGGAGGAGGTCGACCGCAGGGTGGCCGAGACTCGCGCGGACCTTGCTGGCAGGTACGACCTGAAGCTGAAGCTCGTGGAAGCCAAAGCTGTGGGCAGGACAGCTGTCCTCAGTTTAGTGCTGGCTGAGGCGGAACAGCGCGAGAAAGCCGCCGCAGCCACCCTGATCTCAGTGCAGGCCGAGCTGCTCTCGCTTCAGCAGCGGGTTGCCAGCGCTGAGTCCTTCGTGTAGCAGAGCAGGGAAGAGCGCTTCCCCGGCAGATGCTACTGCACCAGCATGTTCCCATGCTTCCGGACCTCATGACGAGGGCCAATCAGGCGCTTGGTACCATCTGTGATGAGCACGCTCCCCACCCACACGCCGAGGACTATGCCGGCCATCTTCTCTTCTTCACCAACATTGTGACGCGCTTGGAGAACTGAGTTGATGTCACATCCCTAGTTCTGACAATGTCTAGTGCGTGCATTAGAGTGTTGCATCATGTTTAAATTCTTTTGAAACTTGAAGTGGGGATGACCATGCCCTAGCACCAAAGCAATTCAAATAGGTTCAACTAAAAAATATTTTTCAATGAACCCAAATGGCCTTCAAAAATGTTCACCATTTTTGGAAAATGCTGGAAACAGTAACCAGAGATGTTGCACATTTTTCCATGACATTTGGATTATTGAATTAACTCATATTGTATTTGGATTGGGGCATTTAATTGCTATAAATATTATTAAATGCTCCAACAATTCTGAAAATAGCTAAGGGCCTCTGAGATAATTCAGTAATTGCCCATAATTAATTTCAGGATTTATAGAATTGATTTGGTGTTTTACTAAATCAAAAAAACAAACTTGCAAATTAGAAAACAGAACAAAAGTAGAAATTAGAGAGAGAGAGAGTACCTGGGCCACTTACCTAGCCTTAACTGTAGCCGGCCCATTAGGCAGCCCAGCCCACCAGGCAGCCGTGCCATCTTCAACCTCTGCCAGTAGGCAGAGGCGATGACGCACGCGCTCGTTGGGAGGCCTCCACCTCCTGCTTCCACTGCTCCCCCGACGCGCCTGTGCGCGCCAAGCACTCCCCTGGCTCCCTCCTACTCTCCCCTGTCCTCACCCGCTCCTCTGTCTCTCTCCCTCGCTCTCCTCCTCATGCACCCGAGCGTGCCGCCGTGAGCTGTCGCGCCCACCGCCGTCGCCTTGCCTCCCTGAGCCGTCTGAGCCTCCACACCTCGCTTCACCTCTGCACCGAAGGAAAGAAGCACGGAGGCCCCGAGCAGCCGCCATCGTCTTCGTCTTCGAGTTCGGCCAACGACGACTGCCGCCTCGATTCGCCGTTGCAGGAGCTTCCCCGAGCCCGCTGAGCTGCTTCCCCGACCCCTTGTGAGCTCCTTCTCCTTCCCCCATGCTCTCCCCCTCCGTTCCTCTCCACTAGCTCGTTCTTCGTCGGAGCCGAGAGCTTCCGCCCGCCGGCCATGAAGCCGCCGTGGCTAGAGCGAGTTTCGCTCGCGTCCGAGCGCCGTTACATGCTCAGTCGGCCGTCAGCTGCCCAACGCCACCAATCGCGCCTCCTGTCGTGCTCCGTAGCCTCCTCCCCGATGAGCCCGTGTGTGCGCCGCCGCGCGAGGTTGTCGCCGACATCATTTCCGGCCACCCCGCGGCCTCCCGTCGGGTCCTTTGGATGCGGACGAGCGAGAGGCCCCCCTGGTGTCAGCAGCGCATCGAACTACTGTCCCTAACGCGAGTCCGGCGAGCTCTCGCCGTCGGTTTGGTCATCGCCGGCGTAGATCCGGTGATGATGACGTGGCGCGTCATTAGCAGTTAATCACCTGCTAATTAACCACATGACCCACTTACAGAAGGGCCCCACATCCTAATTAGCCGGCTAACAAAATACTTAGTATTAATTTAACAGGATGGACCCCACCCATTAGCTTGACCTTGCCACGTCACCCGTTGACCGACCCCACACGTCAGTGTTGACCCGGCTGACGTGGCAGTTGACTAGGCCCACCTGTCATCCACCCAAACAAGTCTGTGTCACTGACATGTGGATCCCACACGTCAGGTTTGACCTGGACCCGCCTGTTGACCTGCTGAGGTCAGAGCATGACCTAATGCTGACGCAATAAATCAATTACTGGAATTATTCTTTTACAGGAAATTCCAGAAAATAACAAAAACTTCAAAAATTCAAAAAAAATCAACCGTAGCTCCAAATCAAATAATTTATATATGAAAAATGATCAGAAAAATCCAATCTATCCATCTGTACCATTTGCATGCATGTTTAAACAACTTATAGCTACTGTTTAGGACAAATCAAATGAATGGCATTTAAATAACCATATGTGGAGTTTGAATTTGAACCTATTGTTCAAACCAACCCCATTTAACTTGTTGCTAGATGCATTAGGCCAATCAACAGCATATTGCCATGTCATCTTCATGCATCATATTGTTGCATGGCATTGATTGTGTTTCTCCTTTGTTTGTCAGTGTTTGTCCCCTCTCAGTAGACGACGTACCGACGATTTGTTCGATGACACCGATGAAGAACTATTTTATCTTCAGAAGTGCCAGGCAAGCAAAACCCCCTTGTTCATTCTGATATAATCACACTCTCTCGCTCCTGCTCTATTTTACTGCATTAGGACAACAACGACTCATGTGTTACTTGCTGCGGTAGCTGAACCCCTTTATCCTCTGCATGACCTATCATTCCATAGTAATTAGATGAAACCCACTAGCATGAGTAGGAGTTGTTTGAGCCCTGTTGTGCCTACTCATTCATGCTTGTTTGTCATGCCTGCTACTGCTTAGAGTTGAGTCAGGTCTGATTCATCGGGAATGAATTGGAATGGTGTGTGAACATTTCCTACTGTGTGTGAGCTAAGTGTGTGAACACGATTTGGTAAAGGTAGCGGTGAGAGGCCATGTAGGAGTACATGGTGGGTTGTCTCATTGAAACCGCCCTCGAGAATCGAGTTCGTGTTTGTGATCCATGAACAGCTACTACCACGCATTGGAATGCTTAAGTGCCCCTCTCGACTTATTAATCAACTCGATCTCTGTCGAGGAGTTGCAACTAGTTTCTGGTGTTTGTAGGATATGTGTTGGGGGCCGTGCGTAGCGCTGACCCTAGGGGTGGGCTATGTTGCGGTAGATACACCGTGGCACGGTGTACTGGGCGCCCGTTTGGTGTCTCGGGAACCCTGCTCACATCGTTTGTGGCCGTGAGCGACACCCCGGCCGGATGTCCTTGCGGATGGAACCCGAATAGGCGATTAACCTGGACGAGAGACTTGTGTGGTTAGTCAGGTCATGGCCGACTCCCTCGCCAGGCTTCCTCTTGAAGGTTGCCGAGATACACAATGTGTACATGGTGGTAAGTGGCGAGAGCATGTGTGAAGAAGTACACCCCTGCAGGGTTAACATCATCTATTCGAATAGCCGTGTCCGCGGTAAAGGACTTCTGGGTTGCCTATAACAGTTCATAGACAAGTGAAAGTGGATACTCTAAAATGCGCAAGATAAGCGTGAGTGCTATGGATGGCGTTCTCGTAGGGAGACGGGAGCGGATCCATAGTGGTGTATTGATATGGTGAATATGTGGACTCGTAGCGCCACCTCAAAAGAGTTACTTGCAAATCGTATTTTAGGATAGCCACCGAGTCAAAGCTGGCTTGCTGCAGTCAAACTCCACCACCCCTTTGTTGATAATGATGCATATGTAGTTAGTTACGATGTAAGTCTTGCTGAGTACATTTGTACTCACGCTTGCTTATTTTATGTTTTGCGAGAGACGTCGGTCTCGCTTAGTAGTTCGTGTGGACTTGACGTTTAGCTTGTTACCTCAGCTACGATCTTGTGCCCTCGGGAGGATCGGTAGATAGTCAGGCTTCTCAGCCTTTTTCATTTGTAGATGTACGTACTCGGACATGTTAAGCTCCCGCTTGTGCTTTGACTTGTATGTTTCGAGTGTTGGGTCATGAGACCCATGTTTGTAATATCTTGCTCCTCGGAGCCTAATGAATAAATACTTGAGTCGAGAGTTATGTTGTGATGCCATGTTGTATTTACACATATCGAGCATATTGTGTGTATGATTGAAATGCTTGGTATGTGTGGGATCCGACAACCTAGTTGTTTATCCTTGGTAGCCTCTCTTATGGGGAAATGTAGTCTTGTGCTTCCATGAGCCATAGTAGTCCCTTCTGACGGTTCACGGAGTCCTGCTAGCCCAAAGACTACTACTCGGACACTTGACTAGCGGCATGTGTTTCACTTCGTTCATGTGTCTGTCCCTTCGGGGAAATGTCACGCGGTGACATCCGGAGTCCTGCCTAGCCTGCTACAGCCCGGGTTACCGGAGTCCTTTTAGCCCAGTGCTACAGCCCGGATTCACACGTTGATGACCGACATGCTCGATGTGATTCATGTATGCCTGTCCCCATGGGTTAGTGCCGCTTTGGGTTCACGACTAGCCATGTCGTCCCGGGTTCTTTGTCATATGGATGCTAGCGACACTATCATATACGTGAGCCAAAAGGCACAAACGGTCCCGGGCCATGGTAAGGCGACACCCGTGGGAATACCGTGCGTGAGGCCGCAAAGTGATATGAGGTGTTACCGGCTAGATCGATGTGACTTGGAATCGGGGTCCTGACAGTTGAGAGGGCTCGCGAGCTTGTGGACGAAAAGTGCCGAGGCCTCCTCGGGCGCGCATTCTCCCGCGTCTTCAGCCATCTCCTGAACACCAATCCTGACTTTGATTTTGACGTCGCCATTGCCCCAGTACCTTAGGTCATCCGGGACAACCTAGTGCGCTGGGTGGACAACAATGTGGATGCTCTGGTTAGAGCCTTTGCTTCCGATGACGACGCGGTAGTGGTCGCGGCGGATGAGGGCGACGTGGTTGATGGCGGTGAAGATAGTGCTAGCGACGGCGCCAGCAGCCTGTCCAGGAGCGACTCGGGAGACGAGGCAAGCGACATGTCCGACTAAGCCCGCGCTCCTTTATTTTGAACTTGCATGCAAAAGCTTGGGTACGGCCCCTCACAATGTAAGAGCATTTTGGGGAGGGGGACCCCTCATGTAAATAGACTACGATTTTATTCCCTGGGCTAGGCTTAAAGTGCGCTTTTGTGTGCTAGCGAGCCCCCTTGAGGGCTTTCTGCCGTAACTTACTTTGGTTCAGTCGGGCTTCAAACTGATTTGGCAGCTGCGACGTGCATTCCTTCTAAGGGGAGCCCCTCGCGAGCTCGTGAGGTTTTGGTTTCCCGAGGGGTCTGCCGGTCCACCCGAGAGGGCCTCACGAGAAGCGAGTGCCAGTAATGGCGAGGTGCGCGCGTAGTGTGTGTAGGCCTCTGCCAGCCCCCGCTCGCGAGGTGCTCGGAAGGGGGGAGATAGAGGATGCAAATCTCAAATAAAACGAGAATCCAGAAACTCACGAAATCAACACAAATGAGAAAGGATGCCCCCCACGATTGCCAATGGAAATACAACTTCAAATTCAAGATCAAAGGCTGCAAATCTGAGCTACAGAAAAGAGGTCAAAAGCAAATGGTCGCGTCCGGCACCTAGCTAGTCTTCTTGTCTTCCCACCAGCACGGAGCTAAGTGCTTTCACTGGCTGTGAGCATATTCATTGAGGGACAGTGTCGACGTCCAGCACAGAGCATGGTGCTTCCACTAGGACGTGGGCGGGAGCCCCCGAGGCCTGAGGGCGGCACTCTGGAGACTCCGGGGCGTGTACAGCCCCACTCATTATTATGTGCGAGTGTCACGAGCGGAGACCTTCACACGCGTGAGCCTTACTTCATATCACCAGACGAGGGCCCCGCCTTGCGCCGCCCTCAACCACCGTTGGGGCGTCCGGAAACCAGGACGATGCCAAGGGGCAAAGGGGACGCTAGCAACACCCTCGGCGACCACGGGCCCTTTGCCGGGGGGAAGGCCCGCTAGTGCCTCCCCAGCAGAGGACCTACCTCCAAGTGACGCCTTGCTCCACGCGGTGCGGGGAGGGGCCTTGCTCCCGGCTCCTCCCATGTAGCCCCCAGTGTGCATCCCCTGGTGGAAGGGGGGTTGCCATGCTGGGGCCGTCGTCCACCGCTGCGACCTGATTCACTTGCGACCCATGGTTAGCATAAGCCTTCTCTTGAGAGTTTAGTGGTACCCTGCGGCTGTTGTCGCTGACGGGGTCGGCGAGGCTCCCGGGTGGCTCCTCGGAGGCCTCAAATTCCAGTGTCTCCTCCTCCCAACCCGGCTCGAGGAATGAGCCGGGGTCATCTTCTGACGTGTACTCCTAGTCCATCATGCGGGGCACATAGGCCTCCGGAGCCGTTGCCCCGGAAACCCCGCCGAAGTGCCCCGCGCTCCATGTTATCGGGCCCAGCATACCGCCCCAAGGATGGAAGGGCGGCATCCTTCTAGGGCCGTAGGGGGCAACACTCACGACTGCACCCACCAGGGGAGGCACATGTGCGGCTGGGTGCCCGGCTCCACTGGCTGCGTCACTGCCGATGAGCCTTCTTGGTGCACCTGGGAGCGTGCGGGCGCGGCGAGGCCCACCGTGTGATCTGTCCACAACTTGAGGCGTAGGTAGGGGGCAGAAAGGCGGCGTACCCCTTGTCGCGGCATCCAGCAGCTCAGCAACGCGTTCCAGCAACGCATCGCGACCCCTCTCTGCTAGTCGGCACCGCAGCAGCTCCCGTGCCACTATGAGTGCGGCCCTCATGTTTGCTTGCTCCCATCGGGTGTGTGGTGCCCTCGCCGCGACATAGCTCGAGGCCCTTGCAGCGGCCCGCGCGCACCGCGGTGTAAGGGTGGAAGCCGTCGGACCACGCCGCCCGCGGCGTTTGGCAGTGCGCCTGCCGCCTGGAGCTCAGAGTTGAGGTCTTCTTGGGCGGACGATGCCACCCAGGCAGGCCAAGCTTCCCAGTGGTCGGCGTTGGCCCTCGGGTCGCCGGACATCGGTGCTGCAGAGTGCTGGCGGGTCTGCTGATGGAAGTGAGGCTTCGGCGCACCCCTACCTGGCGCGCCAAATGTCGGATTTCGCGTTCCGGCAAAACCCTTGAGGTTCGAACTCTGGGGTGCGCATGAAGATCTCTCCTCCCCCTAGCTCACGCTCTCACCATGATCTCAAAGCTCAGTGCATCAAACTCGCAGAACAAGGGACACATGGTTTATACTGGTTCAGGCCACCGATGTGGTGTAATACCCTACTCCAGTGTGGCATGGTGGATTGCCTCTTGGGCTGAGAATGAACAAGTACAAGGGAAGAACAGCCTCCTACGGAGAGGTGTTCTTGGACTCGATGAGCTTGTGTGTGTGAGGGTGGAATGGATCTGATCCAAGATGAGTTGTTCCCTACTATGGTGGCTAGTCCTGTTTATAGAGGCCCTGGTCCTCTTCCAAAATGTAGGCGGGAAGGGATCCAACAACGGCCAAATTTGAAGGAAGACAACCAGTACAAGTTATCCTGACTAAAGGTGGTCTTTGCCTACCAAAGGCTCTGGTGGTGACGCTGTCGTGGGCTCTGTGATGACCTCTGTCCTGCCTTCCTGCTGGTCTTGGCCTTCTTGCACCGATATGGAAACCTTTGCCTGATGCCTCGGGACTCCTCGCTTGCACCTGCCTCTTTAGCACAAAAGAGGAAACGAGTACACTGCATGCGCTGGCGCCCGCCTGGCCTTGGTCATCATGGCTTGCGTCACAGGAACCTCGCGAGGTGCCCCTCGCGAGCCAGCCTGGTGAGGCCGCCCCCGAGGAGCTCTTGCATCATCCGCCTCGCGAGGCTTGGTCCCTCGTGAGGGTCTTAAGCATTTGCTGATGAAGATGGGCCGTACAGTGCCGCTGGTGGAGCAACGCCATGGGCCGTAGGCAGGCAAGCCCGGGGACCCCCGTTCCTAGGACGCCGACAAAAGCTCCTGGACCTGGTGGATTTAATGGATTATTCATGAAAAAATGCTGGGACATTATCAAGGAGTTCATATACAAATTTATTGATGATTTCTCAATGAGAAAATTTCCTTGGAACCTGTGAATTCTGCCTTCATTGCCCTAATTCCTAAGAAAGAAAACCCTGAAAATCCTAATGGTTTTAGTCCTATATCACTTGTCACCATGCCCATTAAAATTACCACCAAACTCCTGGCCAACAGAGCTCAAAAGGAAGTGGTTAAAAGGATAAGCAAAAACCAATATGGCTTTAACAAAACCAGGAACATTCAAGACTATTTGGCATGGAGTTTTGAATATATTCACATGTGTCACAAGTCCAAAATGCCTATTGTGATCTTCAAGATTGATTTTGAAAAAGCCTTTGATAAGGTAGATCATAATGCTATATACTATATGATGGAACATCTTGGTTTTTCAGCTAAATGGGTTAGTGGGTCAAAATGATACTATCTACAGCCTCTGCCTCTGTCATAATGAATGGCATCCCAGGGAAAAATATTAAATGCAAAAGAGGAGTAAGGCAAGGTAACCCTTTCTCCCCACTGCAATATGTTATGGTTGTTGAACTACTTAAAAAGCTTGTGAATGAGGCATGGTCCCCGGGGGAATTAACTCAACCTATACAGGTTAATAATACCAGAAACTACCCTATTATCCAACATGCAGATGATACCCTCATTATATTACCTGTTGAACCTACACACTTGATCAAAATTATGGATATTTTGAAAACTTTCACTGAATTTACTGGCTTAAAGGTCAACTACAGTAAATCATCTCTAGTGCCAATTAATATTTCTGAAAGTAGAGCACTTGAACTGGCTAACATTTTGGGTTGCAAAAAAGAAGCGATGCCTTACACATACCTTGGACTACATATGGGATCTACCAGACCTAAAGTAGATGATCTTATGCCAATGGTCTCCAAACTGGATAGGAGGTTATCTGGCATAGCAAATATTATGACCCACTCTGGCAGATTAACTCACTGGAAAGCTGCGGTATCTACTCTACCAATATTTGCAATGTGTTCAATCAGAGTGCCTTTCACTATTTTTGATCAATTTGAAAAATCTGCCAGAAGTTTCTTGTGGTATGGCAACAAGATCAATAAACATGGAAATTGTCTGGTTAAGTGGGATACTGTTTGTCTTCCCAAGAAAGCACGGGGTCTTGCAATCCTTGACCTGAGAATTCAAAACAGAGCACTTCTTACCAAATACCTATTAAAAATTTTCAACCAGCAGGACATACCATGGGTAGAACTGATATGGAACACCTGCTACAATGATGGCACTGTACCCTCATTTCCTACAAGAGTTGGATCTTTTTGGTGGAGGGGTTGCTGCTCCTTACTGCAAGACTTCAAACAGATGACCACAAGTATCCTATGAGCAGGCAACACTGTCAAACTCTGGCATGATAGATGGAATGATGATACTCTACAAAACAAATTCCCTCAACTGTACTCATTTGCAAAAGATGCTGATTGCACAATTGCCACTGCCATAAGCCAGCTATATAACAACTTGGCTGACATGTTCCATCTTCCCATGTGATCTCTGGCTATGCAGCAAAGTTCAGTAATATTGGATATCATAAACAACACCCACCATGATAGTGGCATCAAAGATTGTTGGCAATTCATATGGAAAGTAACCAAGTACTCTAACAAGAAGATATACTTGCATCTTATTGGAAATCCCCCAAATGCAGCACCTCCCTTCCAATGGATATGGAAATCTTGCAGCCTGCCCAAACAAAAATTCTTCTTCTGGCTCTTGCTTCTTGATAGGCTAAACACCAGAGACTTGTTGCTCAGAAAAAAAATTCACATTGAGAATAAAAGGTGCATCCTATGTGATGATGAGCCTAATGAATACTTGCAGCACTTATTCTTGAATGTGATTTCAGCAAAAACTTTTGGATTTCTCTTGGGATGGAGAGGAACACATATTTTAATACCATTGAGATGCTTGAAGATGGGATGATCAGAAATCACAGCAAGGGTTTCGAAGAGAGACTAATTGCAGGATGTTGAAGCATATGGAAGCACAGAAATGGCATCATCATTATAGCACCATCATAAAAAAAGCTAGACCTAGCTTAAAGGAAGGGATGCAACTATGGTTAGATTCTTTGTAAACTATAGTGCCCCATATTACATCTATGTACATACCTCATGTAAACCCTACCATTGATTAATGTAAATAGAGTTACAGTGGGGATTTTTCCCTACTGTGTTTGCTAAAAAAAAGCTTCCTCTTATGGCCTTCAAAAAATTTCTACAGTTAATGTGCACTAATACAACTGTCATGTCAAAATTTGGAAAATTTCAGGGGTCATTTGACCATTTTACGACATTTAAGTGATTTTCTTGCCATTTAATGACCGTAATTAAAATTTGAGCTACATGTACATGCAACAGCTAACCATAATGGTGTCACGGCTAACCATGTGTACTTATTCTGTGCGAGTTAATTCCATGTGCAGTAAAGGAATTTTCAATCATATTGATGTCACGGTTTGGACACATGCATGGAGTGCCATGCACTAGTGCGCGTCGGTCCTAAACAAACGGTTTTTTACCCCTTTCCGTGACGACATTTGGAACTGTTGCCAAGTGAGTGTGGGCGATAGGGGGGTCCTTCCCACACGACCCAGAAACCATCGGTGATAGGGAGCCTTGATGCATACAGTTGTCCCTATATAACCGTTTCCGATATCTTGAATATCCCAAACGCTTCATCCTTGCTACTCGTTTGTGCTCGCATTGGCATCACAGTCGGAGTTTTGTGGTTCTGCCTAAAACCAGGCAGATTCCAGGCATGGGAGTTTTCCAGGCAGATTTAGGCATGTTAGTTTTACGATGCCTGGCACATCACAAACAGTTCATGATTATAAACCGTGTATGATGGGTAGACAATCACACACATTTAGTTTTCCCGCACCGTATGTGATAGTGTATGACATCACACACGCTTTGCAAGCGGCAACTGTGTGCATGCTTGCACACGTTTCCTCTCTGTGAACCGTCTCAGATTATGGTGTATATCATAAACGTTTGTCTTTTAGCAACCGTGTGTGCCGTAATGACCTGCACAACGTAATTTCACCCTAATTTAATTGCTGCTATTTAAAATTGTACCTAATTTAAACTTGAAAGTAGGCTATAGCTTTATTCATATCCATCAGGTTCAAACAACAAATGCATTATTCGATTCACAGGTACATATGCTTAAGAATTACATAAGCACCAAATAAAGGATGATATACCAGGGTTCTATACTTGTACTATTACAGATGGTAAAGAAAGAGGCGACAGACATTCCAGTTGCTGAACAAGGTGGAGCGGAATGGCCCTATTGTGCTCTCCTGGATGCAGAAGGCATGCAGGACTCTAGTCCAACCCCTTGTGATGGTCGGCCGCCAATCATGTTGTTTGAGAGGTAATCTTGAGGAAACTGCTTCAGGATCCACAGCAAAAGAAAAAAAGATTCAGATATTGTCATCTAACACAACTCATTACGGGCAGTAAAAGGAAGGCTAAAGGGTTCTTACTAACCATCCTACAGTTCACAGTTGTCTTGCATAAAGTGTAAACAAATAGTTCGATTGACATCTTTCGACCCATTTTAATAACAATCTTTATCAGTTTCCTCACTTGATGCTGGTTCATGAATATCTCTGTCGGTGTGGAACGACACCTATGGGATCACAAGAATCCCTACTACGGTTGGCGGGGCGCAGGGTTGCGAGAAGAGCAGGATTAGTAATCAGCACAAGGATTGTTTACCCAGGTTCGGGCCGCGAGGATGCGTATAGCCTGAGTCCTGCTTTGGTGGATGTATTTCAGAGAGTTCTTGAGCTCTCGAACTAGCTATGGTGGGTGCATGGTTCCAAAGAGCCGAATCCTTCTCCTGTATGCCCTGGGCCTCCTTTTATAGTCGAAAGGGGCTGCCACAGTGGCATACATGAGGTGGAAAGGCGTACAGTGCTCCGAGCTTATCGCTCATATTATAGGACAAGACACATTTAATGCACCGCTGAGGTGTCCCCTAGCTTTACCGGGGACGTGAGCGAGGCCCGTCCCGTCCGTCGCCGCTCCTCCTCGCTTCGACACGCGCCCTGGCCAGCATCGCATGCGGTGCCATGTAGGCAGGCAGGCAGCTGAGGTGGCGCAGTGGTAGGGTCTTCACAAAGATCTGCATGCCACCATGCAGGCGCCTGCTGAGTTGGCCTAGAAGCTGCATGTTGCCACGTAGGTGCCCCCCAGCTGGTTGGGCTGGCAGCTGCATGCGAATGGCGGTGGAGACTTGGCTGGTGCAGGCCTAGAGGTGGCCCTGCTGGAGCCCTTGGTGAGGGCCATGCCGGGTGGCCCGGCAAGGGCCTTGACGTGGCATGCTGTTGTCCCCGGCAAGGATCTTGCCGGGGGTATTGTGGCTCTCCTCGGCAAGGATCTCGCCGAGGATCGTTGTCTTCCAATCCTCATCTGATCTTGAGTGTTCCTTGTCTTCACAAAGATCTGCATGCGACCATGGAGGTGCCTCCTGAGCCCTGGCCCAACGTAGCTGATGGTGTTGGAGGCCGTGGGCTCAAGGGTGGCGCGCTTCGCTGGTGTGGGGCGAGCTTCCCCAGCAAGGGCCTTGCTGGGGCTGCTGAGGCCATCCCCGGCAAGAGTCTTGCCGGGGGAAACTGCTCTGTCCCTATGCTTCTTTGCGTTCTTGGTTCTTGGCATTGTCTTCATTGTCTTGGGCTTTGGTTTTACCTCGGTTCACCTCCCCGTGTTCAGCTTGGTGCGGCCGTGGGCGCGGCTCCGACCGTCCGTGCACAGGTAAGGGGTACAAAGATGTGCCCCTTCTTTTGTACACCGACAATCTCATTGCCCCAGACGCATAAAGGGTCGCAGTGTGGATCTTTGGCAATGATATATGTACCTAAAAGCACCAAGTTAATATTAGAAGCTAAATAACAATTGAAAAATGATGTAGTACAACACTCCATCCATCACATTATATAAGATTTTATTACATGTATATCTAGACATCATCAGAACATTAAGGTAACACTCTTCCTTGTTGCTATATATGGCCTGGGATTGCATATTTAGTCATTTAGTACAATGCATGTTGCTAAAGAAAAATTGAAAAACGAAAAGGCATGTTAACTCCAATATCCTTAACAGCAACCAAATATCGTAATTCATAGTGGTATTGCTGAAACTGTTATTGATGATATTGAACTGCACGGCAAATAGTTGCACATATAGAGCATCACATTGTGAAAAACTGAAATAAACAAGTCATAAGACATCTCTAGGCGATCCTTAAAAGTTAAAGGACTAAAACCCTTAGTGATATATATATATATATATATATATATATATATATATATATATATATATATATATATATATATATATATATATATATATATATATACTCCAGCAATTTTTGGCCTATTCTAGTCGATCCCTAAACTTAAGATTGTAAACTTCAATTTGATCAATTTCAAAGCAGGTTCTACCGAAAGTAGCATGCATTCAAACATAAACATAGATAGTTTTGCATAACCAAACGTAAAACATAAATTTAAATTAAGCTAAACTACTTTCGGTTGAAGTAGAGGTCGAGCCAATCCTTCCTAGTCATGTACGGCGTGCTGCGAGCCGGGTCCGGGCCAGTACCGTCGTCGGGGTCATTGGGGAAGGCACTCCTCCACTCTTAGACATCGATATCCTTGTCCCCGGGGCCCACTCGATGCCCTCCGTGCCGCCGTAGCCACCGCCTTCGACCTCGTCATCAGAGGAGAGCGCGCTAACCTCGCCGCCCTTGTCGGAGTAATTGACTACGGGTACCCCGAAGATGGGAAGACGATATTTCAAGACATCGGGGCTAGCAAAGCCCCTCAGTCCGACTGCTCAGGTCGCCCAGGAGGCCCCCTGTCCGACTGCCCAGGCCGACTCGCCACCCGGCCTGCTGCGTGGAGCCGGCCGCTGCATCGACCCGATATCGACCAGACACCGACGAGTCGGCTGTAGCTGAGCACTGTTCACATGTCACCGCAGCCATGATGTATAGTGTCACTTGTCCCCTGGCACTATTTATGAAGTGACCCAGGGGACAAGCTTGAGACCCCACCATACCCCCTTGCTCCCATGCCACCACATAGCTTACATGGTAAGCTAGCCATGTCTATATAAGGCACACATCCATCCCTCCACTACTTCACTCACTCACGTATGAGCACACATACTCATTCAGCCACTAGAACCACGGCCAGCCATGCCACACTCCCGCATATATACGAGATCAGATGCCTGTGGCACTGATCTCAGATACAGCTCCAGGAGCACTTTATACCGCCCGATGTACACCCCACATATATACTCAGACATGCAGGAGTAGGGGTATTATCTCTCCGGAGAGCCCCGAACCAAGGTAAACTAGCGTGTCTACTCGCATACCCATCCCTAGATATTCCGGCAGCAGTCTTGCCCTCACACTAAGCCACCTTGTGGCATCTGTCGTCTTGCACCACCCCCCGTGAGAATATCACGACAGTTCCAAATGTCGGGGGTGTCGTGCGACATATGCCAAAGGATGGCTTATCATGGAGGGGGCTAATAGTACGTCGCCGGTGCCAGGAAACGGGATGAGGTGAAGGCATGCACGCCGGCGAATCTTACCCAGGTTCGGGGCTCTCCTAGGAGAAAACACCCCTAGTCCTGCTCTGCGGGGTCTCCGCATGATCACTCAAGCAACAATGGTGTCTACAAGCTTGCTCCTTGAGGTGTTTCTCTAGAGGGAAAAAGGGCAAGGCCAGCTCTCTCCTCTCTCTACGTGGGTGTGTTATCTAAAGGTCTGAACCCTTTGCATGGGTGCCCTGTGAGGTTTATATAGGCCTACCCCCAGGGGTACAAAGGTAATCTGGCCGGGTATAGAACCCAGCTGTCAGTGTCTCTGGTCACCGGCTTCTCCGCTGGCTGATGGGGCCCGGCGCCTGGTGAGCCCCGTTGGCTGTCTCGTACTTTGCCGACAGGCCATGCCCGCCGCTTGCGGTTCTGGATGGCTGCTTAGTACTGTAGCGATGCTGGTAATGATGCGTGCTTTGTCGGGGGAGGCGTGGCTACAGTACCGCCGCCTGGCGGGTGATCACTTTAGCCATCCCCCATCTCTTCTGATTAATGGCGCACGTACTTTGAGGGAGGGGGAGGGCCGCTTGGTAGGAGTCGGCCTCCCCTCACGCCGACTGGTCCGTGCTCGCCTTCCGCTTCTCACCGACAGCAAGACCCATCGCACGAGGGCGCACTGACGGCCCGTCTTCGAGGCATGGCCTTCTCGCCATGGTGATGTCATGGGCAGATCGGCAGTGATGCCGCCCGGACGGAAATCTTAAATGCTGCACGGTGCACCGTGGGCCACGCCGCCCTGGATTTGGAGGTGATAGAGCGCGTTGTAGCCAGGCCACGTCTTATCGTATTTATGTGGGTGCAGACTCCGAGGACGCTTGGGGCCGCCTGCTAGGAGCCGGCACACCTCGTGGCCGCCTGCCGGGACTTGCCGTCTTCTGGCAGCCGGCTGATTGGACCAACCAGCTGCGAGAAGGCGGCGCTTTGGTCTTTGATTCTTGAGGGGCGCAGCCGGCCCCGAAGTCTTGAAGCGCCATGGGGGCCGATGAGGCTACCTGTGGCCAATTACTCCGCCGATAGTCCCCGAGGCTCTGTGGCTGGTGAAAGAAAAGAGCCCCGACAGCTTCTTACTCCGAATGCTTGATCTTATATTGCTCCGTCCGTCTCCCGCGTGCCGCCTGCCAGGAGCCGGACACGACCAGGCGGGCCGCCTGGTGGTTTTGGAAACGTCGCGGCGGGAACCAGGTGGCGCGCCAGCCAGGCGCCAGGCTTGCCGCCAGCTATATGCGTGCCATGTGGCGCTAGTCGGCCGAGCCGCCTGCCAGCCCACACGCGCGATGGGACGTCGCCGCAGGCCGGGGCCAAGCACTACCGGGCCTCGGCACGCGCGCGGATCCGATGTGGCTGAGGCAAACGGTTGGGATTCCGTGGCGTGATTACTCCATGCCGTTATTGCATGGTTAATGCGGGGTCGTGGGGTCATGGGCGCAATTAATCCCACGATCCCCACGCCCCGTCCCCTCAGCTTCGCAGCCCAGGGCTATAAGTAGGGGGAGGAGGGATGTGGCTCTGGCTCGCGCACCCTCCTCTCCCTTCGCTCTACTCTTCCTCTTCTTTCTTTCCGCCGCCACCGCACTCCCGCAACTCGCCGAAGTGCTGCTGCGGCCCATCGTCATCGAGCCTTCTCCCCCGCGGCGCTGCTGCTCCACCACGGGTTCGCTCCTCCTCCGCCGCACCGTGCCTCCGTAGAGCCCCAAGCACTCATGGCGTGCGACAAGGCGAACTCAGGTGCCTGGGACGGCTCCAACGTCCACAAGGACCACCTCGACTTCCTGCGCGACACGAGGCGGCTGCCCGACATGGGCTATGTTGAGATGCGAGTCCCGCCGGAGAAAGAGATCATGCCGGCGCCGAAGGCGGGGGCGAGCTCCTCAGTGGTGCCACCCGCACCAGGCGGCACACTGAAGCATCGAGCTGACACGCAGCTGCAAGGCGGCTGACCGAAGAAGCCCAAAGGCTTGGCCGCGGCGAAGGCAGCCCGGTACCAGAGGGCCCCGAAGCAGCCACTGAAGGTGTTCGCGTAAGAGTACATCTTTCCTGGTGTCTTCCTTTGTTCCTTTTTCGTAAACTTCTTTCTAATTTTTTCTGGTTTTTTGTGAATAGGGCCCCGCTCTCTCTTGATACGTTGACCTCCACCTCCATCATCGGGGGGATGGAGGGCTCCGCCAACACCCGCCGCATAGACCCGCTTGCCGACCTTCGAGAGGCGACAGAGAAGAATGCGCGGGAGGCATGCGAGGAGAAGGAGAGGGAGGAGCAGGCGAAGGCGAACGTGGCCAAGGCGGCACAGGAGGAGGCGGACGCGGCGGCCAAGGCCCAGGAGAAGGAGGCGACCAAGGCTCAGGCGGACGCGGCCGTCAAGGCATGAGCAGGGGGAGCCCTGGGTGGCTAGGCTCCACAGCTGGTCATCCCGCTGTGCTCCATGCCGCCAGCGTCAGAGGTCTTAGCGCCGACTGAAGCGGCCGGTGATGACCAGCCGGTCATGGAGAGGGTGGGTGGTGAAGCCGTCGTTCCCAGGGCGGAGGTGCCCCAGCAGACAATGGCTGTCGAGGCCCAGGGCAGTTAGCCTAACGCGCCCTCGGCGCCTTGAGTCAGCGGCGAGCTAGTGGTGGGGGCAACTCTCGTTGTTCGAACTCCGACATGCCGACGTGCGGCCAAAGTGACTTCGGCGCCGCGTCCTTAGGAGATCGGAGCCTCGAGCTCGTCGGGCCCGGAAGCGGAGGCCACTAGTGCCGTCCCACTGGAGTGGACGACTGGGGGCGGGACGAGCGTCCTGAACAAGGCTGCGCACGAGGTCCACTCCCTGCTTCAGGCCCAAGGTGAAGCTCTCAAGGACTACACGAAGAAGTTCCTGGCGTCGCGAGCCGCCGTCCGGGTATGCTCCTCGTGCTTCACTTTCAATTTCTTAAAATCTTCTGTGGGGGTGCGCCAGCGCACCCACCGGGTGTAGCCCCCGAGTTCCGGGCTGGCTGCTGAGCAAGTGGCTCGGAACTTAAAGGCAAATTCCGAGTGCTGGCCCTTTCTTCTCTTCTGTTGTATGTTGCAGGACTACCACAACATTCGTGGGGCCGCCTACAACTCCCACGTCCAAGAGCTAGCGAAGCGGACCGCCGACCTAACCGACAGCCGGAGTAAGAACTCCGCTCTTTATTCTCGCGGGTGCGCGCCAACGCACCCGTGGGGTGTAGCCCCCGAGATTCGGGCCGACTGCTGAGTAGTCGGGTCGGATCTTCCAGCAACTACTTCTTATTTCTTTTATTGAATTGCTCAATCCTTAGTCTTGCGGGGACGCGCCAGCGCACCCGCGGGGTGTAGCCCCCGAGATTCGGGCCGACTGCTGAGCAGTCGGGTCGGATCTTTCGGCAACTACTTCTTTCATTGTTGATTTGCTGACCTCTTCTCATCCTTGTTTTATGCAGGAGCCAATGCCACCTTGCGGCAGCAAATGGGTGAAGCTCAGACCATGCTGCACGCTAAGGAGGAGGAGTGCCTCGGGATGGAGCAGGAGCGAGACCGTCTGGCCAAGCAGCTGGCTGACCAGGCGGACAAGCACCAGGCATAGCTGCAGAAGCTAAAGGATGCAGAGGAGGCCCTTCAAGCCGAGTTCAAGACTCAGCGCTCGAACTGGGTTGAGAAGGAGAAGGCCCTGTCGGACGGCTTCAGCGAGGTCGAGGACTTGCTCGATGGTAAGTTGCTCTTTTCCTTCTTTTTCCTGCCGGTTGGTCCTGCAAAACAGCCTCCGAATTCTCACTTTTTTCTTCTTCCCTTGCGCAGAGTATTTCCCTGGCTACTCCATTGCCGCCGGTCAGGCCATCGAGGCTTATCGCGACGAGCAGAGGCTGGCTCGCGCGACAATCGCGCCCAACGCCCCTCGGACCCTTGCAGAGCAGATGCTTGCCATCCAAGCTCGTCTCTAGCCGCCACATTGGGCTCTCCGCCGTCTTCAGCGTGCTGGAGCCCAGGTGGTCTCCGCCCTCTGGCCAGGCACTCCCATTCTACGCAACGCCAGCCGGACCTTCGACTAGTTGGAGGTGGCCATTGGCCACTTCGAGGCGTGGAAAGGCTCCTCCGCTCGGGCAGGTGCACGGCGAGCCCTGGAGTTCGTCAAGGGGTGGTACCCTGGGCTAAACTTGGACTAGCTGGCCACTCTTCGTGCTGAGGCCAGCGAGGAGCTGGAGGCGGTGGCGCGCCAGCTCTATCACCACGCCGCGGCGATTGCTGAGTACACTGACACCAGCGTCTTGCTCCCCGAGCTAGACGAAGCGGGCGCCGAGGTGCCGCCCAACTAGTTTGGGCTGAACCCGTAAGGCGGTGAGGACTCGGTGGAGGAGATCGCCTCCAGCGATGAGGGCGAGGAGGAGGAGGATGAGGATGAGGACGGTGAAGACAATGTGCCGGATGGTGAAGACGACGGCCGGCCTCAACCTGACCAAGTCTCGACCAACGGGCGAAGCGCCGGCGAGCCGACTGCTGCCGACGCTGACCAGGCCGAGACCCACCAGGCGGCCGCTCCACCACCCGGAGCCTCTACCTCCGTCGGCCCCTCCTATCCGGCTGATGCTCCTCTAGCCTAGGCGGCCAAGTTATCTTTCCTTTTTCTGTTTTGTAACCGCTTGAACAAAGGTTGTTAAGTCCGGGCAGTTCCACCTGCTGGGGGTGTATTCAAACTCCGTTGAATGCTGGCCAAGGGCCTTTTGCTGTAAAAAAATTGTCTTTGTCGATTTCCGACTTGCCTTGCTTTTTTACTCCCTTGGCTTTTTCCTTTGTCGCCTTCCCTTGGTTGCCGCCTTGCCAGCCGGACGGCCGCTCTACGGTCTGTGGCTGGGTCAAGTACATGGCCACTTTGAGAAGGCAAGTACTTTAACCATTGGTAGAGTGTAGCAATTAAAGTTAGAAACCGGCCGGCCCGCTGCTCAGCAGTCGGTTGGCGAGGCGAGGAGCTGGCTCGGCCTATGAAAATTCTTTAGTCCTTAGCCATTTTTCGTGTGGGAACCGTTTCCTACCTTTAGCTCTTGCCAGCCGGACAGTCGCTCTACAAGATGTGGCTTGTGGCAAGAGAGGGCTTAGGTGCCGGCACACTACTTGTCCGACTGCAGGTAGCATTCTCATAGTACAAGGCGGCAAGCCCCCCGGGCCGACTGGTCGAACCAGGTGCCAGGCAGAATAACATATTCATAGGCATAGAACTTATCATATAGCTAAAATGGGTAGCCCCGAGTGCTCCTCGAGGGCCCCGATGTCTTGCACTTAATACAAAAGGTAATGTGGTACATACTGAATCAACTGTAAAATCTTCGAAGGAGATTTGCATTCCTTGGGCGCTCCGACTCCTTGCCCGAATCATCTCTCTTGCGTGCTCAGGGCTTGTGCACGTCGATGAGGTAGTAGGAGTCGTTGCCTAATGCTTTGCTGATGATGAAGGGGCCTTCCCGAGGAGCGGAGAGCTTGTGCTGGCCGGCTGTTCGCTGGATCAGCCAGAGCACAAGGTCTCCCTCTTGGAAGGATTTTGGCTTGACCTTTCGGCTGTGGTAGCGGCGTAGACTCTACTGGTAGATGGCGGACCGGCTGAGTGCCAACAACCGGCCCTCTTCCAGCAGATCGACGCCGTCTTCTCGCGCCTCTTTCGCCTCCGCCTCCGTGTACATGGTGATGCGAGGTGAGTCAAACTCAATGTCAGTTGGGATGACGGCCTCAGCACCGTACACGAGGAAGAATGGAGTGAAGCCGGTTGATTTGTTCGGAGTGGTGCGGAGGCTCCAAAGGACGGCCGACAGCTCGTCGATCCAGCAATCGGCCGACGCTCCAGAGGCTCGACCAGTCGGGGCTTGATGCCGGAGAGGATGAGGCCGTTTGACTACGGGTGGGCAACAAACGCTAAGTCCAGTCAGATGCCCTGCGTCGCGCAGAAATGGGCCAATGCTCCTTTGGCAAAATTTCTGCCATTGTCAGTGATGATGTTGTGTGGTACTCCGTACCAGGTGATGATGTCTGCAATGAAGGTCACAGCAGTCGGACCATTCAACTTCTTGATTGGCTTTGCTTCAATCCAATTGGTGAACTTGTCCACGGCAACTAGCAGATGGGTCATGCCGCCACGTGCTGTCTTGAATGGTCCCACCATGTCCAACCCCCAGACAGCAAAAGGCCAGGCCAGGGGGATGGTCTTGAGTGAAGAGGCCGGTAGATGCTGCTGGGAGCTGACCTTTTGACACCCTTTGTAGTGCTTGACCAACTCCTTGGCATCCTCCAAGGCAGTCGGCCAGAAGAAACCATGGCGGAAAGCTTTGGCAACAAGGGATCTGGAGGCCGTGTGGTGGCCTCACTCGCCCTGGTGGATATCTTTGAGGATTGCTTGGCCCTTCTCTGGCTCTACGCAGCGCTGGATACTCAAGTCACACTGCGTCTGATGAGCTCTCGGTTTACTATCGTGTAGGCTCCTGCTCGGCGCTGCACTTGCCGGGCCGAGATCTCATCGGCCGGCAGCTCTCTATTCACCAGAAACTTCAGGATGGGCTTTGCCCATGACGGTGCTTTAATTTCTTCTACTGCCACTACGGCCACTTGTACGAGGGCGGTTGGGCTGGGAGGCGGCGGGTTGGAATTAGTTGCCGCGTGTTGCGTCGCTGAAGTCCCCGGGCCAACTGCTGTAGCCCCCGGGCCGGGTTGTGAAGTCCCCGGGCCGGGTGCGACTGCTGCAGTCTCCGAGCCGCTCGGTGAAGTCCCCGGGCCGACTGCTGCAGCCACTAGGTTGGGTTGTGAAGTCCCCGGGCTGAGTGCGACTGCTGCAGTCCCCGCGCCACCTACTGAAGTCCCCGGGCCGGCTGCTGCAGTCCCCGAGTCAGATCTGACTGCTTAGGGAGGAGCCGGCACGAAGATGGACTCAGATTCTGGGGAAGGTTTGATTGATGGCTTGCGGAGGCATGATACGTCTCCAACGTATCTATAATTTATGAAGTATTCATGCCATGTTTACAATAGTTTTATATGATTTTGGTATGATTTGATTAGAACTAACCCGGATTGACGCTGTTTTCAGCAGAACTACCGTGGTGTTGTTTTTGTGCAGAAATAAAAGTTCTCAGAATGCGATGAAAATCAACGGAGAATTTTTATGGAAAATATAAAAAATATTGGAACAAAAATCTACCGGAGGGGAGTCCCATGGGCCCCATGAGGGTGGGGGCGTGCCCACCCCCTTGGGGCGCGCCCCCTATCTCGTGGCCGCCTCGGGACCCCCTGACTTGTTCTCGACGCCATCCTCTCCTATAAATATAGAAACCTTCAGAAAATAACCTAGATCGGAAGTTCCGCCGCCGCAAGCCTCTGTAGCCACGAGAAATCAATCTAGGCCCTCTCTGGCACCCTGCTGGAGGGGGCCATCATCACCGAAGGCCATGGAGGAGGATCCCGGAGGGGCCATCATCGCCATGAAGACCAAGAACCAGAGGGAGAAGCTCTCCCCATCCAGGGGGGCATGAAGGAGGAAGCACAAGGGGGAGAACCTCTCCTCCTCTCTCTCAGTGGCGCCGGAGTGCCATCGGGAGGGGAATCATCGCCGCGGTGATCGTCTTCATCAACATCACCATCCTCATCCTCATCTATTTTACGCGGTCCACTCTCCCGCACCCCGCTGTAATCCCTACTTGAACATGATGCTTTATGCCACATATTACGATCCAATGATGTGTTCCCATCCTATGATGTTTTGAGTAGATATCCTTTGTCTTTGGGTTGATTGATGATCTAGATTGGTACAAGTTGTATGTTTTATTTTGGTGCTGTCCTATTGTGCCCTCCGTGTCGCACAAGCGTGAGGGATACCCGCTGTAGGGTGTTGCAATATGTTCATGATTCGCTTATAGTGGGTTGCTTGAGTGACAGAAGCATAAACCCGAGAAAGGGGGTTGTGGCGTATGGGATAAAGGGGACTTGATGCTTTAATGTTATGGTTGTGTTTTACCGTAATGATCTTTAGTAGTCGCGGATGCTTGCTAGAGTTCCAATCATAAGTGCATATGATCCAAGAAGAGAAAGTATGTTAGCTTATGCCTCTCCCTCATATGCAATTGCAATGACGACTACCGGTCTTGTTAACAATTGCCTAGGACAATTCCGCACACCGATCCATCATTATTACACACTCGCTATTTATAATATTTAGTAATATATTCTAACTTTATGATAACAACACCTACTTTTATATTTTAGCTCTCCGATACCATTGCAAAGTTATCCTCTTCATACCCACAACATAGTTTTATTTCTCGTTTCTAGTTGGAAGCAAACGTTCTTTGTATGTGGAGTTGTATCACTGGCAGATAGGGCTTGAGAGAATATTGATCTTACCTTTAGCTCCATGTGGGTTCGACACTCCATACTTATCCCTTCCACCTTTGGAAATTGCTACGATTATTCTCTGCACTTGGGGATTATCAAGCTCTTTTCTGGCGCCGTTGCCGGGGAGCAATAGCGTGGGGTTGATATTCTCATGTGTGCTTGTTTGCTTTCTTCACTAAGTAGATTTTGTTTTTCCTTCTTGTTTCTGTTTAGTTGTTGGTGAAACATAGAAAAAATTAAAACAATGAAAATACAAAAAAATTACTTGCCTTTCATGCCTAAAAAGTTTTTCAATAAGAGAACTGATTGGAAGATTATGCATTGAAGAAGTGAGGGTCGACCCTGAGTACTTGTGTTCATGCTCATGGAAACAATGTAAAAAAATTCATGGAAGCTTCTCTAAAAATAATCATCTCCTTGTATATATCCATTGTATTATAAAAGTAATGTGCCAAGCTTTGGTTTTAGGATGATTAGATTGCTTGTTTACTATGTGCAATACAAGAACAGAAACTTTGGCTGTAGCGCGTGATTTTACATTTTTTACTGGAAGGTCAAATGTGTCAGAAACTTTTTGCACATTACATCTGTACAAATTTTTCATATTTTTTTAGAATTTTTTTTGGAGTTACAGAAGTTTACTAAACTTCCAGATTACTACAGACTGTCCTGTTTTTGACAGATTCTGTTTTCTATGAGTTGTTCGCTTATTTTGATGAATCTATGGGTAGTATCGGGAGGTATGAACCATGGTGAAGTTGGAATACAGTAGATATAGTTCTAATATGAAATTGGAATAAGTTTGCAACACTACCTAAAGGTAGTGGTTTGCTTTATTACACTAACGGATCTTACACAGTTTTTGTTAAAGTTCTGCGTGGATGAAGTGTTCGAAGATCGAGGAGTTATCAATATGAGAAGAATAAAGAGAGGCAAGAGTTCAAGCTTGGGGATGCCCAAGGCACCCCAAGTAAATATTTCAAATGATACTCAAGCATCTAAGCTTGGGGATGCCCCGGTTGGCATCCCATCTTTCTTCTTCAACAATTATCGGTATACCATGGTTTTTGTTTTGTTCACATGATCTTATAGAATTGCTCTTTGTGCTTCACTTAAATATTTTGAGTATGGTTTTATAGAAGTCTTCGTGTGCTTCACTTATATATTTTGAGCTTGGATATTGGTTAGTCTATATTGATTGTAGAATGCTCCATGAACTTCACTTATATCTTTTGGAGTATGAATAATACTATCATCTAAAGCGGGTTTGGAAGAGTGTCAACTTTAGGAATTAGTGACCCCATTATTCTGAATGAGAAGAATTTTTCTTATGTGGAGAGTAGAAAATTCTCTATTCTTGTAGATCTTGAAAATAATGCTTTATGTGATGGTTATATTTATGAATTCATTCATGATGCTACTGAAAATTATTATGAGGGAGGAATATATGCTTGTAGGAGTTGCAATAATACCAAGTTTCCTCTGTATGTGCTTAAAGTTCTGAAGTTATAATTGTTTTTCCTTCCTATGCTAGTTGATTCTTGTTCCTATAAATTATGTGTTCAAAAAATCGCTAGGCATAGGAAGTGGATTAGATTAAAATATGCTAGGCATATTCTTCATGATGCTCTCTTTATGTTTCAATTCTTTTCTTTTATGTGAGCATCATTGAAATCATCATGCCTAGCTAAAAGGCACTAAAGAAAAGCGCTTGTTGGGAGACAACCCAATATTTACCCTTACTGTATTTGTGTGTTTACATGATTAAGCTACTGTATTAATCATGTTTTATAGCTTTTGTTTCAATAAAGTGCCAAGTAAGACCTTTGGGAAGACTTGGGTGAAAGTTAATGTGATCTTGCTGTAAAAAACCGAAACTTTACGCTCACGAGATTAGCTGCCATTTTTTACAGTAGAGTTATTTTGAGTTGATTATTTTTGCATAATATTAATAGACAAATTCCTCATGTCCAACAATTTATTTCATAATTTTTGGAGTAGCAGAAGTATGGTTGCTGTTCATATCATTACAGACTGTTCTGTTTCTGACATATTCTGTTTTCATTGCATAGTTTGCTTGTTTTCTAGTTTATATGGCTTATATTTCTCAATATAAATTATAGAAATGATATGGTACAGTAGGAATTGTGTGAGAACAATTATTAAGATTGTCTTTGACAGTACCAAAGTGAATGGTTTACTCTTTATCATACTAACCTATCTCACGAAGTTCCGTTAAGTTTTGTGTGATTGAAGTTTTCAAGCTTTGGGTGAGATATTGATATGAGGATAATAAGGAGCAGAAAGACCCTAAGCTTGGTGCCCAAGGCACCCCAAGGTAATATTCAAGGAAGACTCAAGCGCCTAAACTTGGGGATGCCCCGGAAGGCATCGCCTCTTTTGTCTTCAAAACTATCGGTATACCTTACTCGGAGCTATATTTTTATTCGTCACATGATATGTGTTTTGCTTGGAGCATATTTTCAATTTTACTTGCTGTTTGAATAAATCATTGGATCTGAAATCTTGAATGAAAAAGAATCCTCCCATGGCTAGTTAATTATTTGACTACTCAGTGTCCTTCACTTATGTCTTTTGGAGTAGTTTGCCATTTACTCACGTGCTTCACGTACATCTATGAGTAAATGGTTGAATGAATTGAATATCATAAATCTGAATTTATATATGTTTCATATGCTTATACCATGGGGAGTAATGACTTCACACAAAATAAGTATAGGTAGTAAACTTATTTGAAAGTTAGCAAACGCAGAATTTGTCACTTGAACAATGCATGAAAGAATATTGAAGGAAGAGGTTTCACATATAAATATAATATCTTGGAAATCTTTTGTAATTGTGAGCACTCATTAAAATATGACATGCTAAAAGGTTGATGTTGGACAAGGAAGACAACGTAATGGGTTATGTTTTCTTATATCCGAAATAAAGTATATTGTCATGGATCATCCAACATGCTGAGCTTGCCTTTCCCCCTCATGCTAGCCAAGTTCTTTGCACCAACTAGAGATACTACTTGTGCTTCCGAATATCCTTAAACCCGGTTTTGCCATGAGAGTCCACCATATCTACCTATGGATTGAGTAAGATCCTTCAAGTATGTTTTCATTGTTGCATACAATAAAAAATTGCTCTCTAAATATGTATGATCTATTAGTGTGGAGAAAATAAGCTTTATACGTTCTTGTGATGTGGAAGAAATAAAAGCGACGGACTGCATAATAAAGGTCCCTATCACAAGTGGAATTATAAAGTGACGTTCTTTCGCATTAAGATTTTGTGCATCCAACTATAAAAGCACATGACAACCTCTGCTTCCCTCTGCGAAGGGCCTATCTTTTATTCTTGTCTTATACCTTATACAAGAGTCATGGTGATCTTCACCTTTCCTTTTTATATTTTATCCTTTGGCAAGCACATTGTGTTGGAATGATCCTGATATATATATCCAATTGGATGTAAGTTATCATGAACTATTTTTCTTGACATTACCCTTAAGGTAAAAGGTTGGGAGGCAAAAGTATAAGCCCCTATCTTTCTCTATGTCCGATTAAAGCTTTGAACCCACAAATATCACGTGAGTGTTAGAAATTGTGAAAGATTAAATGATAGTTGAGTATGTGGAGTTTGCTGAATCAAAGCTCTTACATAGACCCTTCCCGAAAATAAGATGAATCGCAATTGGGTGATGACTAAGATCATGGTTTGTTGGTTTTTAAGAAAGTTTATGATCTATACTTTAACGTGTGAATAGCTTGTTACTTGATCATGAGAAGTTTCATGAGTTGAGCTACTGTTATGATATACAATTATGCTAGAAAAAGTGATTGGAACTATCATTGATCAAACTTATGCACTTGCTAGCATTCACACTTCATAAATTATTTCTTTTATCATTTACCTACTCGAGGACGAGCAGGAATTAAGCTTGGGGATGCTGATACGTCTCCAATGTATCTATAATTTATGAAGTATTCATGCCATGTTTACAATAGTTTTATATGATTTTGGTATGATTTGAGTAGAACTAACCCGGCCTGACGCTGTTTTCAGCAGAACTACAGTGGTGTTGTTTTTGTGTAGAAATAAAAGTTCTCGGAATGCGATGAAAATTAACGAAGAATTTTTCTGGAAAATATAAAAAATACAAGAACAAAAATCTATCGGAGGGGAGTCCCATGGGCCCCACGAGGGTGGGGGCGCGCCCACCCCCCTGGGGTGCGCCCCCTATCTCGTGGCCGCCTCAGGGACCCCCCTGACTTGTTCTCGACGCCATCCTCTCCTATAAATGTAGAAACCTTCAGAAAATAACCCAGATCGGAGGTTCCACCGCCGCAAGCCTCTGTAGCCACGAGAAATCAATCTAGGCCCTCTCTGGCACCCTGCCGGAGGAGGCCATCATCACCGGAGGCCATGGAGGAGGATCCCGGAGGGGCCATCATCGCCATGAAGGCCAAGAACCAGAGGGAGAACCTCTCCCCATCCACGGGGGCCATGGAGGAGGAAGCACAAGGGGGAGAACCTCTCATCCTCTCTCTCGGTGGCGCTGGAGTGCCATCGGGAGGGGAATCATCGCCGCGGTGATCGTCTTCATCAACATCACCATCCCCATCCTCATCTATGTTATGCGGTCTACTCTTCCGCATCCCGCTGTAATCCCTACTTGAACATGGTGCTTATGCCACATATTACGATCCAATGATGTGTTGCCATCCTATGATGTTTTGAGTAGATATCCTTTGTCTTTGGGTTGATTGATGATATAGATTGGTACGAGTTCTATGTTTAATTTTTGTGTTGTCCTATTGTGCCCTCCATGTCGCGCAAGCGTGAGGGATACCCGCTGTAGGGTGTTGCAATACGTTCATGATTCACTTATAGTGGTTTGCTTGAGTGACAGAAGCATAAACCCGAGTAAGGGGGTTGTGGCGTATGGGATAAAGGGGACTTGATGCTTTAATGCCATGGTTGGGTTTTACCTTAATGATCTTTAGTAGTTGCGGATGCTTGCTAGAGTTCCAATCATAAGTGCATATGATCCAATAAGAGAAAGTATGTTAGCTTATGCCTCTCCCTCATATGAAATTGCAATGATGACTACCGGTCTTGTTAACAATTGCCTAGGACAATTCCGCACACCAATCCATCATTATTCCACACTCTCTATTTTTAATATTTAGTAATATATTCTAACTTTTATGATAACATCTCCTACTTTAATATTTTAGCTCTCAGATACCTTGCAAAGTTATCCTCTTCATACCCACAACGTAGTTTTATTTCTCATTTCTAGTTGGAAGCAAACATTCAGTGTACGTAGAGTCGTATCAGTGGTAGATAGGGCTTGAGAGAATATTGATCTTACCTTTATCTCCTTGTGGGTTTGACACTCCATACTTATCACTTCCACCTTTGGAAATTGCTACGATGATTCCCTGCACTTGGGGATTATAAAGGCACTGAAGTGAAACGTTGATACGTCCATTTTGCATCATGCTTTTAAATAGATATTTATTGCATTGTGGGCTGTTATTACACGTTATGTCACAATACTTATGCATATTCTCTCTTATTTTACAAGGTTTACATGAAGATGGAGAATGCCGGCAGCTGGAATTCTGCGCTGGAAAAGAAGCAAATATTAGAGACCTATTCTGCATAGCTCCAAAAGTCCTGAAACTTCACGGAGGCACGTTCTAGAATTAATAAAAAATACTGGCGAAAGAATTAACCAGAGGGAGCCCACACCTGGCCACGAGGGTGGGGCGCCTCATCCCCGGGCGCCCCCGCCTCATGGGCCCCCAGGAGGCCTCCGGTGCCCATCTTCGCTATATGAAGTCTTTACCCTGAAAAAATCATAAGCAAGCTTTCGAGAAGAAACTCCGCCGCCACGAGGCGGAACCTTGGCGGAACTAATCTAGGGCTCCATGAGCTATTCTGCCGGGGAAACTTCCCTCCGGGAGGGGGAAATCATCACCATCGTCATCACCAACGATCCTCTCATCGGGAGGGGGTCAATCTCCATCAACATCTTCACTAGCACCATCTCCTCTAAAACCCTAGTTCATCTCTTGTATCCAATCTTGTCCCAATACCTTAGATTGGTACATGTGGGTTGCTAGTAGTGTTGATTACTCCTTGTAGTTGATGCTAGTTGGTTTATTTGGTGGAAGATCATATGTTCAGATCCTTTATGCATATTAATACCCCTCTTATTATGAACATGAATATGATTTGCGAGTAGTTACGTTTGTTCCTGAGGACATGGGAGAAGTCTTGCTATAAGTAGTCATGTGAATTTGGTATTCGTTCGATATTTTGATGAGATGTATGTTGTCTTTCCTATAGTGGTGTTATGTGAACGTCGACTACATGACACTTCACCATTGTTTGGGCCTAGAGGAAGGCATTGGGAAGTAATAAGTAGATGATAGGTTGCTAGAGTGACAGAAGCTTAAACCCTAGTTTATGAGTTGCTTCGTAAGGGGCTGATTTGTATCCATATGTTTCATGCTATGGTTAGGTTTACCTTAATACTTCTTTTGTAGTTGCGGATGCTTGCAATAGCGGTTAATCAGAAGTGGGATGTTTGTCCAAGAAAGGGAAGTACCCAAGCACCGGTCCACCCACATACCAAATTATCAAAGTAACAAATGCGAATCATATGAGCGTGATGAAAACTAGCTTGACGATAATTCCCATGTGTCCTCGAAGCGCTTTTCTCTATATAAGAGTTTTTTCAGGCTTGTCCTTTGCTACAAAAAGGATTGGGCCATCTTGCTGCACCTTATTTAATTTCATTACTTGTTACCCGTTACAAATTACGTTATCACAAAACTATCTGTAACCGATAATTTCTGTGCTTGCAGAGAATACCTTACTGAAAACCACTTGTCATTTCCTTTTGCTCCTCGTTCGGTTCGACACTCTTACTTATCGAAAGGACTATGATAGATCCACTATACTTGTGGGTCATCAAATGCCAGCTGGTATTTCTTGATGGGTGGAGCCGATCCGAGCCAAGGCGTCTGCCTGCTTGTTGTCGTTTCGTGGCACGTGGAGGAACTCACACCCTTCAAAGTATCCACTGAGTTGCTGGACGAGGAAGCGGTAGCCCGCCATGTTTGCATCCTTGGCGTCCCGGTCGCCAGATGACTGTTGGACCACCAAGTCGGAGTCGCCGTAGCACAGGATCCTGCGGATGCCGGTCTCTTTGGCCAACCGGAGGCCGTGTATTAGTGCTTCATATTTGGCTACATTGTTGGAGGCGGCAAAGTGGATTTGCAATATGTATACGAGCTTGTATCCTTTGGGAGAGGTGAGAACAACGCCGACTCCCAAACCAGTGCGCATCTTCAAGCCATCAAAGTGCATTCGCCAATCAGTGGAGTCCGGAGCTGGCGGCAGGTACTGGGTCTCGGCCCAGTCGACAAGGAAGTCGGCCAGTGCTTGGGACTTGATGGCAGTGCGCGGCTGGTAGAAGATGGTGTAGGGGGCCAACTCGATGGCCCATTTGGCCACTTAGCCAGATGCATCTCTGTTGCCAATGATCTCGGCAAGTGAGGAAGTGCAGACAACCGTGATTGGGTGCTCTTGAAAGTATGGCTTCAGCTTCTTGGCGGCAAAGTGCACGCCGTAGCACATCTTCTGGTACTGGGGGTAGTTCTGCTTTGAGGTTGATAGCACCTCGCTCAAATAGTACACAGGCCTCTGGACTGGATGTGCTCTGACGTCTTCTGGGCGCTCTACCACCATGACCGTGCTAACCACCCGGCTGGTGGCGGCGATGTAGAGGTACATAGGCTCTTTAGCAGTTGGAGCCGCCAGGATAGGCGGCGTGGTCAACATCTTCTTTAAGTGGAGAAAACCTTCCTCCTCCTGGTCATTCCACTCAAAATGAGTGGTCTTCTTCATGAGCTGGTACAGGGGAAGAGCCTTCTCTCCCAGCCGACTGATTAAGCGGCTAATGGATGCCAAATAGTCGGTGAACTTCTGGATGTCTCTCAGTCGGGTGGGTTTCTCCATCCTCTCGATGGCCTTGATCTTCACAGGGTTGCACTTGATAACCCACAAGTATAGGGGATCAATTGTAGCCTCTTTCGATAAGAAAGAGTGTCGAACCCAACGAGGAGCTAAAGGAAGAACAAATATTCCCTCAAGTTCTATCGACCACCAATACAACTCTACGCACGCTTAACGTTCGCTTTACCTAGAACAAGTATAAAGCTAGAAGTGCTTTGTAGGTGTTGTTGGATAGGTTTGCAAGAATATAAAGAGCACATAAATAAAAACTAGGGGCTGCTTACGTAAAGACACAATAAAGTAAATATAGCGAGTGTGGAAAAGTGGTGGTAGGAGTTGCGAAATTGTCCCTAAGCAATTGACTATTTTACTAGACCGATAGCAAGTTCTATGTGGGAGAGGCCACTGCTAGCATGTGATCCCTGACTTGGAAATCTATGCACTTATGGTTGGCACTATTAGCAAGCGTCCGCAACTACTAACGTTCATTAAGGTAAACCCAACCATAGCATTAAGTTATATTGGTCCCCCTTCAATCACGTATGCATCAATTTCTATGCTAGGTAGAAGCTTCTGTCACTCTTGCCCTCCAATACATAGTCCTATCAACATACAACTAACCCTATGGTGTGATCCACGCGCGCGCTCATATGATGGGCACCAAAGGACAACAACATAACCACAAGCAAATTAAACCAATCATAGCAGTTCATCAACCACCGATAGGACAACAAAAATCTACTCAGACATCGTAGGATGACAACACATCATTAGATAATAATATGAAGCATAAAGCACCATGTTCAAGTAGAGGGTACAACAGGTTGCGGGAGAGTGGACTGTTGGGGAACGTAGTAATTTCAAAAAATTCCTACGCACACGCAAGATCATAGTGATGCATAGCAACGAGAGGGGAGAGTGTGTCCACGTACCCTCGTAGACCGAAAGCGGAAGCGTTAGCACAACGCGGTTGATGTAGTCGTACATCTTCATGATCCGACCGATCAAGTACCGAACGCACGGCACCTCGGAGTTCAGCACACATTCAGCTCTATAACGTCCCTCGAACTCCGATCCAGCCGAGCTTCGAGGGAGAGTTCCGTCAGCACGACGGCATGGTGACGATGATGATTCTCTACCGATGCAGGGCTTCGCCTAAGCACCGCTACGATATTATCGAGGTGGAATATGGTGGAGGGCGCACCGCACACGGCTAATAGATCTCAAGGATCAATTGTTGTGTCTAGAGGTGCCCCCCTGCCCCGATATATTTAGGAGCAAGGGGGGAGGTGGCTGGCCTAGGAGGAGGTCTCGCCAAGGGGGGAGTCCTACTCCCACCGGGAGTAGGGCTCCTCCTTTCCTTGTTGGAGTAGAAGAAGGGAAGGGAGAAGGAGAAGGAAGGAAGGGGGCGCCCCCCTCCCTAGTCCAATTCGGACTAGTCCATGGGGAGGGGTGCGGCCACCATTTGGGGCCTTTCTCTCCTTTCCCGTATGGCCCATTGAGCCCCAATACGAATTCTCGTAACTCTCCGGTACTCCGAAAAATACCAGAATCACTCGGAACCTTTCCGATGTCCGAATATAGTCGTCCAATATATCGATCTTTACGTCTCGACCATTTCGAGACTCCTCGTTATGTCCCCGATCTCATCCGGGACTCCTAACTCCTTCGGTACATCAAAACACATAAACTCATAATATAACCGTCATCAAACTTTAAGCGTGCGGACACTACGGGTTCGAGAACTATGTATACATGACCGAGACAAGTTACCGGTCAATAACCAATAGCGGAACCTGGATGCTCATATTGGCTCCTACATATTCTACCAAGATCTTTATCGGTCAAACCGCATAACAACATACGTTGTTCCCTTTGTCATCGGTATGTTACTTTCCCGAGATTCGATCATCGGTATCTCAATACCTACTTCAATCTTGTTACTGGCAAGTATCTTTACTCGTTATGTAATGCATCATCCCTTAACTAACTCATTAGCTACATTGCTTGCAAGGCTTATAGTGATGTGCATTACCGAGAGGGACCAGAGATACCTCTCCGGCAATCGGAGTGACAAATCCTAATCTCAAAATACACCAACTCAACATGTACCTTCGGAGACACCTGTAGAGCTCCTTTATAATCACCCAGTTACATTATGACGTTTGGTAGCACACAAAGTGTTCCTCCGGTAAACGGGAGTTGCATAATCTCATAGTCATAGGAACATGTATAAGTCATGAAGAAAGCAATAGAAACATACTAAACGATCAAGTGCTAAGCTAACCAAATGGGTCAAGTCAATCACATCATTCTCCTAATGATGTGATCCCGTTAATCAAATGACAACTCATGTCTATGGTTAGGAAACTTAACCATCTTTGATTAACGAGCTAGTCAAGTAGAGGCATACTAGTGACACTATGTTTGTCTATGTATTCACACATGTATTATGTTTCCGGTTAATACAATTCTAGCATGAATAATAAACATTTATCATGAAATAAGGAAATAAATAATAACTTTATTATTGCCTCTAGGGCATATTTCCTTCCTGGACCGCTATAGATATAGGGAGGAAGGTGATGGAGATGGTGGTGAAGATGGCGGAGGTGTTGGTGAAGATCGCGGTGATGATGATGATGGCCACGGCGGTGTTCCGGCGCCACCGGAAGAGAGGGGGAGAGGGGCCCCCTTCTTCTTCTTCTTCCTTGACCTCCTCCCTAGATGGGAGAAGGGTTTCCCCTCTGGTCCTTGGCCTCCATGGCATGGGAGGGGCGAGAGCCCCTCCGAGATTGGATCTGTCTCTCTGTCTCTCTTTGTTTCTTCGTTCTGGTATTCTGCCCTTTCGCCATTTCTTATATATACAGAGATTCGTAACTCTGATTGGATGGAAACCTTCGCCCAGATTTTTCTCCGAAAATTAGCTTTCTTGTGGCAAAAGAATAGCAGCAACCGCCTTACGATGGGCCTATGAGGGTCAGGGGCGCGCCCCCTGCCTCATGGCCACCTCGGGCACCGTCTCGCGTTGATTATTCTTCTCATATTTTCCAAATATTCCAAAAATATTCTCCGTCCGTTTTTATCCCATTTGGACTCCGTTTGATATGGGGTTCTGCGAAACATAAAACATGCAACAAACAGGAACTGGCACTGGGTACTGGATCAATATGTTAGTCCCAAAAATAGTATAAAAAGGATCCAAAAGTATATTGTCGGGGAAGCTGATCGTGACCCACGAACACCTATGGGATCGGCGAACCGAGTCCCTTTTGGTTCGGTGGGGGGGCGGAGATTGCACGAAGAGCAGATCGATCTGAAATACACGAGCAGTTACCCAGCCGGAGCTCTCCGGAGAGATAATACTCCTACTGCTGCTTGTCTGATTGTATTGTGCTCTTGCTAGGGAGCACAGAGAGCTACAAAACCTAACGTGAGTGTGTCTAGTCTCGAATCAGTCGAACGAACCGAACCGAAACGAACCCCCCTCTCCTCTACGTTGCGCATGGGCCTCCTTTTATATGCTCAAGGGGTCACCACAGGTGGCAACGTAGACAAGGGTAAAATGGGAAAAAATGAGTTGCGGTTGGTACAGCTACTTTGTACAGTGTATTCTACCTAACTCTGACGGCAAGGGACAAAAGCATTAAATGCCCGTCCATGTCGCCTAAACAGTGCGGAAAGGAACCGTTAGGGGCGCCACCGCTTGCCACGATGGTACTCCTGTCAGCGCCGCTTACCGCTGCTCTCCGCTGGCTGCATAGCCTCTTGACACGCACGCCTGGAATGGTCCCATGGCGACACGTTGGTGGATGAGCTGGAGCGGAGATGAAGAGAAGTTCCGTGCCGCTGCAAGCGCCTTGCAGCTGCTGAATCCTGTCGCGCCGGAAGCTTGTCGCTCTCCGAGCCTTCCGGCAAGCTCCTCTTGCCGGGTCTTGTCTTCTGTGTGCCTTGAGTGGCCTTCCCGGCAAGCTCCTCTTGCCGGGGACTTGTCTCCTTGGCTAAAATACTTTGTTCCTGAATGGCTCCAAAGGAACCACGGAGGACCTTGGCGATCACTAGGCAAGCCTTGCCGTGGGGTGCTGCAACTGCCCGTGCACGAGTTCGGGATACTAGGGTACCCCTACTCTAGTACACCGACAGGAGCCCCCGGGCTTGGGCCACAAACGGTGCCGAGCGCTGTTGGGCCAGGCTCAAAACAGTGTACGGGCACGCGTGGCCTAGATCACGCCGTAACTGGTTCTGGACCCACCACGTCCCCCACGAACAGCACGCGCCGAACGTGGCGTCGTGGGAGAGATCGTGGGGGTTTCTTTAATTGGAAAAGCGGAACGTCCGCCCCCTCTCCCTCCTTATAAACAGGGGAAACAGGGGCAGGTCGCCCACCTCGCCATTGCTGTCTCATCTTGAAAACCACCGCCGCTCCCCCCTTCTTCTCTATTCAGAAAAGAGCAACGCTCCGCTCCCCATCGCCACCAGCGCCACCAATGCCGTCGGTCTCCTCCACCGCCTCCGCCATGGCTCCAAAAGCCGACAAGGGGAAGGGCGTGAAGTCGGCCGTGGCGCAGCGGCTCGCGGCGCTGCGAAAGGAGCGGGCCGTCTTCCCCCCTCAGCTCGACGCAAAGGAGCTGAGAGAGGGCTACTACCTCTTCTGGTCGACGGAGACGCGGGCGCATCCGCACACGAAGGTACTCTCCGCCGCATCAGAGTTGGTTTCGGGCGGGTACCCCTTCTTCGCGCTCTTCTTCTATTGCGGGCTCTGCCCGCCCTTCTCTGAATTCTTTTGCGACATCATGAACACCTACGGGCTTCGCCTCCTTGATTTCACCCCAGCGCTGTCTCGACCATGGCGGTTTCGCACACCTTTGCGAAAAACTTTGTCGGAGTCCACCCAAACGTAGCCCTCTTCCGCCACTTCTTCATGCCCCGCGTTGAGAGAGGAGAGCCACTTGCCGGAGGGATTGCTTGGATCTCCAGAATCAGCAAGCAAGAAGCCTATCTGGAAGGAGAGCTCCGTAGCAAGTGGGAGGAGTGGAGAGCCGATTGGTGCTGGATCGTTGAGGAGAACCCACAGCCCTTCATTGCCCAGCGCCAAACTCCCATAGTGCGCGGCAACGATTGGAGCAACTTGGCGCCGGAGGATGCTAGGTTGAAGATAGCTGTGACCCGGAACTTGCGCCTCAGGCTTGCCGGACTCACCGTAGGCGCAGTTGGCGCAGATTTCCTTCGCTGCCGCATCGCTCCCTTGCAGAAGAGGAGGAGACCTGCTTGGGAGTTCCAAAATGCGGCGGACATCATGAGGCTGCGCCCGGGCCTCAACTGGAATTTCACTGTCTTGGAGTTGGATGCGATGCTGCTAGAGCTGTTCAAGCATGACCCCGATCACCCCGAGTGGTTTATGTTGCCAAGGGGGGTCGTCCCATTGTGCAACAACTCCTCGCTCGACCGCATCCGTGCAATGATGCCGTTGTGCGATTCGCATGGGATCGTTCCAACCTGGCAAGAGCCTTCTGACGACATCGTGCGGCAGTTCTTCGACATCTTGGAAGAAGTGCCGATCCGCCCCGACGAGCAGAAGAGGCTCACCGCGACACCACCGGCGAGGAGATGGTGCGTGTGCCACCAGAGTTGGAGGAGGCGGCAGCTGCTGCTGTTACCTGGCGTGTCGGGTTCACCGTGGAGGAGGCAGAGGCAGTAGGCGGCAAGCCTTGCCGTCGAGAGGAGCTTGTCGCGGAGAGGAGCAGGCCGAGCCGAAGTTGAGCCGAGCGAGTCGCCGCGGCGCCTCCTCCACACCTTCAAGTAGCTTGCAGAAGCGGAGCCCCGGCTCCACCAAGGAGGCGTCTCCGCAAGGCCGGGAAGTGACGGGCGGCAGAGCAGGCCAACAGCCGCAGCGTCGTCGGCGAGCGCTCCATCAGCAGCATTGTTGTTGCTGAGCACCCCCACCGCTGCAATAACCGAGGCGGGATCTTCTCGAGCCACCGCTGCCACCCCGCCAAGCGTTCAAGGGAACCCACTCCTCCGCCTCTTCGCACCGGAGGCGGGCGAATTTGATCTCTCGCGCTCAGCTCCGGCGAGGAAGAAGAAGAAGAGTAAGCTTCTATGTTGTGCTTGTATTTCTTCAATTTGGTTGCTTTGTCTTGTATCTGATTTGCTTCATTCGAACCCTTTCCTTTTCGGACGCTGGCCCGAGAGCGTCGAAGAGAGCCAAGACCCGGTGGTTGTCATCGAAGGCGATCCCCGTGGCGGCAGGGCGTCTGAGACCCCCTGCGGACCGGCAACCTTCCTCTAAGCAGCCCCAAAGACAGCCCCCAGCGTAAGTACATGGTTTATTTCTTCTTGTTGGCGTGCATGGGTGCTCCTTCTTTGTTGATATCGATTGTTGGTTTGTGCAGGAGCGAGCAGCTTCACTAGGGGCGCCGGAAACCGCCACGAAATGCCATCTGCTTCGACTACACCGCCAAGGGAGGATTCCCCGGCAAGGGAGCGTTCTCCGGCAAGGGATGCTTCTCCGACAAGGGAAGCCTCTCCGACAAGGGGCAGCGCCGGCGATCCTCCGGTGGTTGAGACCGCGGCCACAGATCCCATCGCAGGTAATCCCTTTGACCGAAAATTTCCCTTGGGTTTTCTTCTTCTGCTTTTTCTTTTTGAACATTTGCTTGATCTGTTCTTTCTTTTTCGATCGTCCGATCCATCGCATGAGCCGATGGAGACTGAGGTCGCCGGCGAGGAGGACGCGCACGGCAACACTGACGACGTCGCCACCATGGAGGAAGAGGCTGGCGCCGATGGGTCCGCCGGCGAGGAGGCCGCCAAGGCTGCCGCCAACTCTGGCGAGGGTCAGCGATCGTCTCGGCGGCCTCGAGGCCTCGGAGCGCCAGCGCGCTCGCCGACCGCCGATCCCTCCGCCACGGTGCAGCGTCGAGCTCGAAGAGCCCCAGCCAGCGCCTATCGAAGGCGGCGACGGCGTCTTCATCAAGCTTCCCTGGGCGTCGAGCTCCAGGGCGCCGGTCGAAGGGGAGACCTTTGATGAAGAGCTGCTCGCCTCCGCTGGGCTGACGCTGGTTGACGCGCCAAGCAGCAGCAGCGGCGAGTCTGAGGAGGAGCAGCTGCTGAAGAAGCTGCTGTCGCTCTACCGCGCCCGACAAGCCAAGTTGGAGTCCCGGGAAGCGCTTGTCGCGAGGGCGGGAGCAGACATGGAGAAGCGCGCAGAAGAGCTCCGGGGCGCCAACCAAGAAGCTCTCCAGAACGTAGTAGAAGAGCGGGAGCAACTCTCTGAAGAGCGCACGGCCTTCATCCTTGAGAAGGCTGAGGTCGAGGAGCAGCAACGGCTTGCTGCCGAGAAGCTATCTGCGCAAGAAGGCGAGTTGGCGCAGCGGAAGATCAATCTTGACAGCTATGAAGAAGAGCTTGCCGCGCGCGAGCAATCAATTGGGGGAGCTCTCAAGGAAGCAAAAGATGCTGCCGCAGCTGCCGAGGCCGCCAAGAAGGAGTTGGAGATAAAGGTGACGCAGTTGGAGGCCAATCTCCAGAAGAGCGGCGAGGAGCTTGCTGCGCTGAAGCACGAGCGCGAGAAGGACGCCTACACTCTTGGCGAGTTGCAGGGCCGTCTCGCTGAAAGGATCAAAGAGCTCGATGCCACCAAGGGCTCCAAGGCAGATCTTGAGCTGAAGCTGACCACTCTGATGGAGACTCTGGATGGCGCCAAGGAGCGGGAGGTGGGCCTGTTAGAGAAGATCAAGGCCAACGAGGAGCTGCTGGCGAGTGCTACTACCGCCCAAAGCACCTTCAGGGAGACCGTGGAGCACTGGACTGAAGGTCTTGTGAATATCGCCGCCGCCATCGACAAGGAGCTGACGGAGCTGGGGATGGTGGATCTCGGGTACTCCACCGACGAGCGCCTCCAACCTAGCGCCAAGCTCAGCCTGTTCTTCAAAGGCGTGGTGACGGCGCTCAAGCGACTCCGGGAAGAGATCCCAAAGCAGCTGGCCGAGGAATCGCGCCAGATCTGTGCGGGAGCTCTCTAGAAGGTGTTGATGAAGGTTGCCTTCCGCAATCCAGGCCTCAACCTCAACGGCGTCCTCCGATCCTTGCCGCCAGATGCCGATGTGGAGGCGCTCGAAGCCCTTGTCGCACCCATTGTGGACAAGGTGGGCAAGATCAAGCGGGTTGATGGCGACCTCGTAGATTAGGCCGCCAGTTCTATCTTTCCCTTGTCGCTACGGATCGTGTTTAGGAGAACAATTTATTAGATATGCGACAAGTTATTTTGTAATATAACTCTATCTTAGGCAATGATTGCAATGTTATTTCCTTTACTTGATTCCTTCCTTTGTATGTTTGTGCCCTCGCTTTTAGGGAACTTGTCGGCGCTGAGCACCTTTTGCAGGCTGAGTGTGAACGTCGGCAACCTCTTTGGCGGTGCCGCCCCGACAAACAACCTTGTCGCAACTAGTTGCAGCTCACTTAAGTTGTTGAGCGGACTCGAAACAAAGTAAGGCGCGACTAGATACAAGTTGGTTCCTCTGCGCTGTGTTTTCCATACAAAGTACTATCGTTCGAGGAAGATAACTTAAAATTTAAAACTGATTGCTCAAACTTTGGCAACTTAGCTTTTACGTCGTACGCTTCTGGTAAGGCGAAACTTCCTCGGCGGACGTTTGGTGGCCCACACCATTATCTTCTCCTCCCCGGCTAACTTGTGTGCGAGGGAACCTTCCTTTCTTTGAGAAAGAGAAAGAAGAGAAAATGAAGTTATTGAGCCTTGTGGCTCGTTATTGCTTACCGGGTGTAGGTGCTGCACAAAGCGTCAGACAGAACATGAAATAAAATTACGAAAGCGTGAAATTGACAAGTTGTGCGCAACACATGAGCTTTACTTATGCACGGGGTCTGCGCCCGGCTTTGTACAAAGGATTACATGCAACATCGGCAAGACTTGTACAAAAGGTGGTTGCCGGAACAGTTTCCGGCAACCGCGCCCTATGGGTAAAACTTACGAAGATGCTCTATGTTCCAGGAGTTGCTCACCGGAATGCCATCTTCGGTCTCAAGGCGGACAGCGCCAGGCCTAGTGACTCGTTTCACCCGATAAGGGCCTTCCCACTTCGGCGTCAACTTGTTGGAATTCTTGGTGGACTGAGTGCGCCGAAGAACAAGGTCGCCTTCCTCGAAGCTTCTGGCACTAACTTTGCGGCTGTGGTAGCGATGCAAAGCTTGCTGGTAACGAGCAGCTCATACAGCGGCCTGAAGACGGTCCTCCTCAAGGAGCAGCGCGTCATCTTGTCGCAGCTGCTCTTGCTCAAGCTCATCATAAGCGAGTACTCGAGGTGACCCGTATACGAGTTCCGTGGGGAGAACTGCCTCCGCTCCATAGACTAGAGCGAAGGTGTCCGGCGGTGGCTCGATTTGGCGTCGTCCTGATCGACCAAAGAACCACGGCAGCTCCTCAATCCAGTTTCTTCCGCACTTGTGCAGCCTGTCGAAAGTTCTGGTCTTGAGCCCACGCAGCACTTCAGCATTTGCCCTCTCCGCTTGACCGTTGCTTCTCGGATGAGCAACGAAGTTTAAGCAGACCTTGGCGCCAAGATCTTGGACGTACTGCATGAAGGTGCGGCTCGTGAATTGTGTGCCGTTGTCGGTGATGATCCTGTTAGGAATCCCAAAACGGCAAACAATCGACCTGAAGAACTTGATCGTTGTCGTTGTCACCTTCCTCATTGCTTCCACTTCCGCCACTTTGTGAACTTGTCGATTACAGCGTACAAGTACTCAAAGCCCCGACAGCTTCGGGGAAAGGGGCCGAGAATGTCGAGCCCCAGACGAAAATGGCGAGGATAAAGGGATCGTCCGGAGAGCTTGAGCTGGCTGGTGTATCCGCTTGGAATGGAACCGCACGCTTCACACTTGGTTACTTGTGCAGTTGCATCACGGAGGGCTGTCGGCCAGAAGAAACCTTGCCGGAAAGCTTTGCGGCAAGTGCTCTTTGCGCCAATGTGGTGACCACATATGCCTCCGTGTATCTCGCCAACAACTTCATCCATCTTCCCGGTGAATACACTTCAATTTCACACCGTTGAGTCTTCTTACATACAGCGTCTTGTCGACAAACTGGTACATACTTGACTGCCGGGCTACTCTCTCCGCTTCTTCTTGCTCTTCGGGAAGTTCTCCTGTCTGAAGGAAATGGACGATCTGCTGTGCCCATGTTGGAGCTTGCGGCTCGACAACAAGGACTAAAGGCACGTATGCTGCTGCGGGAACATCCGCTTCTACGGCAAGAACCTGCGGCTCGGCCGGAGCTTGATGTTCCCAGACAAGCTTGCCGGAGCAAAACTTGTCGGGAGCGTCTGCTTCAACGAAACAAACCCTAGGGCTTGTCGGAGCAGACTGCTCCTCAGCACTTTTGGTGTTGATCTTGGAGACCTTCTTGGCGGCGGCTTCGGGGAGCTCTGCCGGAAAATAGTCACCAGAAATCAACTTCCTCTTCTTGTTCTGTCCAGTTGATGGTGTTACAGTTGGTTGAGTTAGCTTGAGCACAAAGATCCCTGGTTCCACAGGTAACTTGAGTGCGGCGCACTTTGTCAGGCCATCAGCAATATCATTCTGAGCTCTTGGAACATGTTCCATTTGCAGGCCGTCAAAGTGTTCTTCTAGCTTTCTCACTTCATCAACGTAGGCTTCCATCAACAGACTCTGATAATCTTTGTTCACTTGGCGGACGACAAGTTGCGAGTCTCCCCTGACAATGAGCTTCTTGATCCCAAGGTCTACGGCAATTCTGAGACCGGTAAGCAAGCCTTCATACTCTGCAGTATTGTTTGTTGCTTGCTCCTTGGGAAAGTGCATTTGGACTATGTACTTGAGGTGCTCTCCGGTGGGCGCGACAAGCAGTACGCCCGCACCGGCGCCTTGCAGCAAGAAGGCACCATCAAAGTACATCAGCCACTCTTTACTTGCTTCCTTGACGGGGATGCTCGTCTCTGGGATTTCTTCATTTTGCGTTGGCGTCCATTCTGCTATAAACTCTGCCAATGCTCTGCTCTGGATAGTTGAAGTGCTTTCAAACTTGAGGCCAAGGCTTGACAGTTCCAGTGCCCACTCGACAATCCTGCCTGTTGCTTCTGGATTTTGCAATATCCTCTTCAGGGGAAAGCGAGTGACGACTGTTATCTCATGTGCTTGTAAGTAATGGCGCAGCTTTCTCGAGGCCATGAGGAGGCCGAAAAGCAGTTTACGCACACAGAGTACTGGACCTAGCCCCTGCAGAAGGGAACGACAAAAGTACCTTGGGCGCTGCACCATCCTTTTTCGCATCTTCTCGCAATCCTGCAGATCCGTCCTTGTCGGGACAGAGCTTGTCGGTGAAGCCCCCCGCTTGTCGCTGGATGCATCCGCCTTGGTTGCCGGCTCATCATCCGCCTCCCTTTCCGCTACTAACGCAGCACTAACCACTTGATTGGTTGCCGCTATATATAGCAGCAACTTCTCTTGTGGCCTAGGTGCGACAAATCGGAGTGGAGGACAGGTACCTCTTTAAGTCTGCAGCGCAGCCTCCGCTTCGGGAGTCCATTTCATTGGACCTGCCTTTTTCAAAATTTTGAAAAATGGCAGGGCGCGCTCAGCAGACCTAGAGATAAACCTGCTGAGAGCAGCCACGCAACCGGCAAGTCTTCATACATCCTTGACGCGCTTTGGCGCTTCAATCTGCTCAATGGCCTTAATCTTGTCGGGATTGGCTTCAATTCCCCGCTGAGACACGAAGAACCCGAGAAGCTTGCTGAAAGGGACTCCGAACACGCACTTCTCGGGGTTGAGCTTGAGGTTGATCTTGCGCAGATTTGCAAAGGTCTCATCTAAATCTTGAACCAGAGTTGCCCTGTCTTTGCTTTTGACCACTATGTCATCCATGTAGGCTTCTACATTTCTGTGCATTTGCCGGTCAAAAGCGTCATGGACTACTCTTGCAAACGTTGAACCAGCATTCTTTAGCCCAAAAGGCATCTGTACAAAACAGTATGTGCCACATGGAGTGATGAATGCGGTTTTCTCCTCATCCTCTTCTGCCATGAAGATCTGATCATATCCTGAGTATGCATCAAGAAATGAAAGCAAATCACATCCAGCCGTGGAGTCAACAATCTGGTCGATGCGCGGCAAGGGAAATGGGTCTTTGGGACAAGCTTTATTAACATCTGTGAAGTCGATACAAAGTCTCCATTTCCCATTTGCCTTGCGATACAACTACAGGATTGGCCAACCACGAGGATGGAGCACTCCTCGACAAGGCCTGCTGCTTCCAACTTCTTGATCTCTTACGCAATGAATTCTTGGCGCTCCCGCACGCTTCGACTTTACGCTTGGCGGGCGCGCGCGAGGACAGACAGCTAAATGGTGCTCAATTACTTTCACAGGAACATCGGGGATGTCGGATGGTTGCCATGCAAACACATCGACATTCGCCCGCAGAAAGCAACGAGCGCCTTCCTATTTAGGGTCGAGAGTGGTGGCGATGGTGAAGGTACCACCAGTGCCGTCCTCCTTGGTGGGCACCTTCTTGGTCTTCGTGGAGCTGCCATCGTCTTCTTGCACTTGCCGGTGGAGCTCGATGGTGCGTCCTCAACGGTAGCGCAGCACTCCGAAGAGGTGCGCTTGCGGAGTGGGCATCGAGCTCTTGCGGACTTGGTCTTCTTCTTCCCCCCGGGAGCTTCAGCGGCAAGTGAATTGCTATCTGTTGCAGCTGCTGCCTCCCGGTAGATCTTGTCGGCGCAGATAAGAGCATCCTTCTTGTCGCCATGGACAGAAATGACACTTATCGGGCCTGGCATCTTGAGCAAGTTGTATGCATAATGAGAGGCTGCCATGAACTTGGCGAGTGCTGGACGGCCAAGTATCCCATTGTATGGCAATGGAAAATCAGCAACGTCGAACGTGACACTCTCAGTCCTGAAGTTGAGCTCGCTGCCAAATGTTACCGGCAACGTGATCTTCCCCTTCGGCTTGCTCCTTCCCGGATTGATTCCTTGGAAAGTACTAGTCTCTTCGAGCTCGCTGTCAGGGATTTGAAGCTTCTGGAGCACCGCGGAGGAGATCAGGTTTAAGCCGGCCCCGCCGTCAACTAGCATCTTGGTGACCTTGAGGTTGCGGATAGTTGGTGAGACCAACATCGGCAAGCACCCGACCGCAGATTATGCGATCGGGTGGTCCTCAATATCAAAGATGATAGGCGTCTGGACCATTTCAGAGGCTTGCGTGACTCTATGGATGGTTCTGCTGCATTAACTTCCCGCATCCACTGCTTGAGTTGGCGGTGTGAGGTATGCAGAGAAGCACCGCCGTCAATGCAGAGGACCTCTGTGGCTTTCTGAAACTCCTGCTCATCGGTCTCATCATCCTCCATATCTTCATCGTCGTCGTCGTCTTCATCCTTGTCGCGGCCGCGGGGAGGTCTGTCTCCTTGCCGCTGCTTGGCCTTGCCGCAGCGTCCTCCCCGGCCGGGTCGCTTTTTGCTAATTCCCCCAACACCTTCCTGGGCCTTCTCCTTGTCGCGCCGCTCGTACTCAGCCTTCTGCTGTTCAACAAGCTGCTCGACCTTCTTGCAGCTCTGGAGGTCATGGCCCTTGGTGCGGTGGATCTTGCAGTACTGTTTGTTGGAGCTGTCCTGCTTGTCGGCGGCCGCCACAGGCTGGCAGTCGGTGCCAGCGGCAACCTCCTTGCCGGAGCCACCAACTTTGGCTTTCTTGGCGGCACCACCGTTGCCGGACTGCTCGACAACTAGCACCTCTTTGCCCTTCTTCTTTCTGTTGTTCCGCCGCCGGCTCTTCTTCGCCGGGGCGGTCTCCTTACTATCAGATCCTGCTTCATATTCTCTCCCGAGTCTCCTCCTTCCTTAGCGTGCACACTTGTCGGCCAGGGCATAGAGCTCACTGACGTCCTTGACTTTGCACATCGCCATCTCTTCCCTCATCCTGCGGTTCCGCACGTTCTGGTGAAACGCGCTGATCACCGCGGCAGGGTGGACATCTAGGATGTTGTAGTGCACACGGCTGAATCTCTGAATGAACTTGTGCAGGGACTCTCCTTCCTTCTAGGCGAGCAGATGAAGGTCGCTTTCCTGGCCATGAGGCTTGTGGCCGCCTGTGAAGGCGCCGACAAACTGATGGCATAGATCTGCCCAAGAGGATATGGAGCTGTCCGGCAAGTGCATGAGCCAAGACCTGACATTGGGCTTGAATACCAGCGGGAAGTAGTTGGTGAGGATCTTGTCGTCTCGTCCCCCTGCAGCCTGCACCGCGATGGTGTAGATGCTAAGGAACTCCGACGGATGCGTCCTGCCATCGTACTTCTCTGGCATGTCTGGCTTGAAATTTTTCTTGCTGGGCCACTGGACTTGCCGCAGCTCACGAGTGAACGCAGGGCAACCTACCCCGTACGGCAAGTCGCCTGGTTCCCCTGGCGCATGCATATCGACAGAGGGCCCAGCGCGCTGGTCGGATTGACGTCGCGCTTCTCTTCGGCGCTCGATGCGGGTTCGAGCGTCTTCTTGTTGCCGTTCTTGAAGAACTTGGCGCTGATCACGGCGAGCTCGTGGATCCGATGAAGTGGTGGAGTCGCTGTCGAGGTGGATCCGACGAGTTGGTGATCTTGGCCTTCTGGGTGGGGAGTGCATGGTGGTTGCACCCCCACAGGTTTCGTCGCCACCGGCTCGTGCCTTGTCGTCTCGCCGCGGCAAGGATGCAGTTGGTTGCCGCGGAGTATCGCCGTTGGCAAAGCCGATGAGACTCTGGATGGTGGCCCTCCATTCGTCAACCTTGTCGGCAGTTGGAGGGTAGTCTAGGAGCAGTTGAGCTCTCGCCAAGGCTTCCGCTGGAGTGGTGGGTGGCAGTGGTGAACGGTGCGAGGAGCGGGATATGCTCGGACTCCTAACTATGTTAGAAGGAGCAGCATCCCGTCCCGGCGACCGTGCCTCCCTCGCACCAGCATGCTGGCGCGCACGCTGGTCTTGAGGGCCTCGCGATCCTCCAGCTCGGTCTTGATCCAACGAGCGTATGGTACTATGAATACCATGACGCTGTCGGTCCCGCGCCTCCTGAGATGAACGCGGTGCGTGTACGGACGCCGAGGTTTGCGCGGCCTTGTCCTTGGACTTGGCAGCGTCATGAGCGCCCTCGTCGACGCCCGTTCTTCCGCCAGCGTCTACCCCGCCATCCGTTTGCTCCGGTGGTGGCGGGATCGACGTGGACGGCTCTGCTGCCGCCGAAGCTTTCTTCTTCGGTGGCATGTCGATGAGGATGATGAAGATGTTGCTCGTGTGAACGCTGGATCAGGTTCACACAGCCTCGACGCTCCCCCTACCTGGCGCGCCAAAGATGTCGCGGAAGCTGATCGTGACCCACGAACACCTATGGGATCGGCGAACCGAGTCCCTTTCGGTTCGGTGGGGGGGGGGGCGGAGATTGCACGAAGAGCAGATGGAGGCGAAGCACACGAGCAGTTTACCCAGCTTCGGAGCTCTCCGGAGAGATAATACTCCTACTGCTGCTTGTCTGATTGTATTGTGCTCTTGCTAGGGAGCATAGAGAGCTACAAAACCTAACGTGAGTGTGTCTAGTCTCGAATCAGTTGAACGAACCGAACCGAACCGAACCCCCCTCTCCTCTACGTTGCGCATGGGCCTCCTTTTATATGCTCAAGGGGTCACCACAGGTGGCAACGTATACAAGGGTAAAATGGGAAAAAATGAGTTGCGGTTGGTACAGCTACTTTGTACAGTGTATTCTACATAACTCTGACGGCAAGGGACAAAAGCATTAAATGCCCGTCCATGTCGCCTAAACAGTGCGGAAAGGGACCATTAGGGGCGCCACCGCTTGCCACGATGGTACTCCTGTCAGCGCCGCTTACCGCTGCTCTCCGCTGGCTGCATAGCCTCTTGACACGCACGCCTGGAATGGTCCCATGGCGACACGTTGGTGGATGAGCTGGAGTGGAGATGAAGAGAAGTTGCGTGCCGCGGAAAGCACCTTGCCGCGGCTGAATCCTTGTCGCGCCCGGAAGCTTGTCGCTCTCCGAGCCTTCCCGGCAAGCTCCTCTTGCCGGGGTCTTGTCTTCTGTGTGCCTTGAGTGGCCTTCCCGGCAAGCTCCTCTTGCCGGGGACTTGTCTCCTTGGCTAAAATACTTTGTTCCTGAATGGCTCCAAAGGAACCACGGAGGACCTTGGCGATCACTAGGCAAGCCTTGCCGCGGGGTGCTGCAACTGCCCGTGCACGAGTTCGGGATACTAGGGTACCCCTACTCTAGTACACCGACATATATGAAAGTTGCATAATATTGGCATGGAACAATCAAAAATTATAGATACGACGGAGACGTATCAGCATCCCCAAGCTTAATTCCTGCTCGTCCTCGAGTAGGTGAATGATAAAAAAAAGATAATTTCTGATGTGGAATGCTACCTAGCATAATCTTGATCATGTAATCTAATCATGGCATGAATATTAAGACGCGAATGATTCAAAGCAATAGTCTATCATTTGACATAAAAACATTAATACTTCAAGCCTACTAATAAAGCAATCATGTCTTTTCAAAATAACATGGCCAAAGAAAGTTATCCCTACAAAATCATATAGTCTGGCTATGCTCCATCTTCACCACACAAAATATTCAAATCATGCACAACCCCAATGACAAGCCGAGCAATTGGTTCATACTTTTTAACGCGCTTCAGTTTTTTCAACCCTCACGCAATACATGAGCGCAAGCGATGGACATAGTTCTATAGGAGGAATAGAATATGATGATGGAGGTTGTGTGGAGAAGACAAAAGGGAGAAAGTCTCACATCGACGTGGCTAATCAATGGGCTATGGAGATGCCCATCAATTGATGTCAATGTGAGGAGTAGGGATTGCCATGCAACGGATGCACTAAGAGCTATAAGTATATGAAAGCTCAAACTAAAAACTAAGTGAGTGTGCATCCAACTTGCTTGCTCATGAAGACCTCGGGCATTTGAGGAAGCCCATCATTGGAATATACAAGCCAAGTTCTATAATGAAAATTCCCACTAGTATATGAAAGTGATAACTCAAGAGACTCTCTATATGAAGAACATGGTGCTACTTTGAAGCACAAGTGTGGTAAAAGGATAGTAAAATTGCCCCTTTTCTCTCTTTTTTTTTGAAAGGGCTTCTTTGACCCTCTATTTTATTTAGGCTTCTTTGGCCTCTCCCCTTTTTTTCTTGGGGCAATGCTCTAATAATGATGATCATCACACTTTTATTTACTTACAACTCGATATTACAACTCGATACTAGAACAAAGATATGACTCTATATGAATGCCTCCGGCGGTGTACCGGGATGTGCAATGATCTAGCGTAGCAATGACATCAAAAAGGGACAAGCCATGAAAACATCATGCTAGCTATCTTATGATCATGCAAAGAAATATGACAATAAATGCTCAAGTCATGTATATGATGATGATGGAAGTTGCATGGCAATATATCTTGTAATGGCTATGGAAATGCCATGATAGGTAGGTATGGTGGCTGTTTTGAGGAAGATATAATGAGGCTTATGTGTGATAGAGCGTATCGTATCACGGGGTTTGGATGCACCAGCGAAGTTTGCACCAACTCTCGAGGAGAGAAAGGGCAATGCATGGTACCGAAGAGGCTAGCAATGATGGAAGGGTGAGAGTGCGTATAATCCATGGACTCACATTAGTCATAAAGAACTCATATACTTATTACAAAATTTCATTAGCCCTTGATGCAAAGTACTACTACGCATGCCCCTAGGGGGATAGATTGGTAGGAAAAGACCATCGCTCGTCCCCGACCGCCACTCATAAGGAAGACAATCAATAAATACCTCATGCTCCAACTTCGGTACATAACGGTTCACCATACGTGCATGCTACGTGAATCATAAACTTCAACACAAGTATTTCTACAATCCACAACTACCCACTAGCATGACTCTAATATCACCATTTTTATATCGCAAGGAATCAAACATATCATATTCAGTGATCTACAAGTTTTATGTAGGATTTTATGACTAACCATGTGAATGACCAATTCCTGTCATCTCTCTAAATAAATATAAGTGAAGCAAGAGAGTTTAATTCTTTCTACAAAAGATATGCCCATGCTCTAACAAATATAAGTGAAGCAAAAGAGCATTCTACAAATGGTGGTTTTCTATGTGAAGAGAAACAGGCAATCCAAACTTCAAATGATATAAGTGAAGCACATGAAGCATTCTCTAAAGCCATACTCAAAAGATATAAGTAAAGTGCAAAGAGCATTCTATAAATCAACCAAGGACTATCTCATACCAGCATGGTGCATAAAATAAAAGTGAAAACTAAATGCAAAAGATGCTCCAAGATTTGCACATATCGCATGAACGAAATGAATCCGAAAACATACCGATATTTGTTGAAGAAAGATGGGGGATGCCTTCCGGGGCATCCCCAAGCTTAGACACTTGAGTCTCCTTGAATATTTACTTGGGGTTCCTTGGGCATCCCCAAGCTTGAGCTCTTGCCTTTCCTCCTTTTCCTCATATCGAGACCTCCTCGATCTTCGAACACTTCATCCACACAAAACTTCAATAGAAAACTCGGGAAGATCCCTTAGTATAATAAAGCAAATCACCACTCTAAGTACTGTTGCAAACCAATTCATATTTTGTTTTTGCATTGTAGCTACTGTAATATAACTTTTCCATGGCTTAATCCACTTATAGAAATTGATAGTTTCGTCAAAACAAGCAAACTATGCATCAAAAACAGAATCTGTCTAAAACAGAACAGTCTGTAATAATCTGAACATTCACCATATCACTGGTACTCCAACAATTCTACCAAAATTAGGAAAAATAAAAAATTTGTATCAAAAGACAGTGCAAGAAGTTTCAGAACCATTTGACGTTCCAGTAAAAAATGTAAAATCACGATCTACAGCCAAGGTTTCTGTCCTGCACCGCACAAACCAACAAGCATTGTAAACATCCTAAAGGCAAACCTTGGCACATTATTTTTATAATACAATGGAATTGTAAAAGGGTATAATTATTTTTGTTGAAAAGTTTCTGTAATCAAGATTCACAAAGTTTCCGTGAGCATGAACAAAGTTCAAGGAGCTCCCCCACTTCAACAATGCTTGTCTCTCTCACTTTCACTTTCCTTTTTGAAAAGTTTTGGGTTCCCCTCTTTATTTTTTATGTTTTAAACTATATAAAAGCACTCAACATAAATAAATGACTCTATAAAACTTCCGGGTTGTCTCCCTCGCAGCGCTTTCTTTAAAGCCATTAATCTAGGCATATAGTGCTCAAGTAATGGATCCACCCGGATCCCAGGGTACATCAAAGCCAATTTTAATTAACAATGATTTAGCATTTAGTAGTGAGCACAAAGTAACATATATCATGCAATAAAGAAGTCTAACTCTCTTCCTATGCATCGTCATGTCATAAAAGAACAATTCATGCACACAAAGTAAAGGCCAATGCATAGTATAAACAGTTTCTTGCAATTTTTTCGTGTTGGAAACATAAAGAGGCGAATATATAGTTCCTCTCTCATAATAATTGCAAGTAGGAGCAGCAAGCACATGCATATTATATTCATAAAAATCATCATGTGCAACGGTAAAACGCAACCCATCAATATAATCCTTAATAAGGGCAAATTTCTCCGATACAGTGTAGTCGGGAGAATTCAAAAAGATAATAGGACTATCATGTGTGGGTGCAATAGCAACAATTTCATGTTTAACATAAGTAACTATAGCAAGTTCATCTCCATAAGCATAATTCATATTGGCATCTTGGCCACAAGCATAGCAAGCATTATCAAAAAGGGATATTTCAAAAGAATCAACGGGATCATAACAGTCATCATAGCAATCATCCTTCGGTAAGCATGAAGGGAAATTAAATAATGTATGGGTTGAAGGGTTACTCTCATTAGAAGGTGGGCACGGGTGATCAAACCGCTCTTCCTCCTTTTGTTCTTCGCTCTCCTCCTCATCTTTTTCATCCAATGAGCTCATAGTTTCATCAATTTCTTCTTCCATAGGTTCCTGCAAAATATTAGACTCTTCTTGGAAAGCAGGGGAGTCCTCAATATATGGTTTAACATAGGCATTAGAAGCATAATTATCATAACAATATTCAAGTATGGCAAAATTTTCAGATTTGTAAAGAGTAGCATCAAACTTTTCAATCAAAGAAGCAATTTCATAAGCACCCTTAAAAGCAACAAATTCTTCAATTTGTTGAACATCATAGTAATTATAAACTCCCTTAGCATAAGAAGATACGATTCCATTATCACTAAACTCACATTGGTAGGGAAGGTGTTTCTTAGGGTCTTCAGAAAAACAAGTAAAATCATATAATTCACATAAATTCCAGGCATAACATTGCATAGTATTAATTTGTGCTGTAAAAGTTTCCCTTTTTGAGATAAGCGGTGTCGCACATAACAAGCATGCTCATCTAAAGATTTGCCCTCAACTAAGCTAGTTGGGGTTTCAGCACGAGCACAAAGGGATCGAAGATGATCCAAGTAAAAAGCTTCAGGAGTGTGATAGATTTTGAGTGGTTCTTCAACCATTAGTTCAGTAGGTACAACTAATTTTTTTGGTATTTTGTGTTTCCTACCCATAACTAAAGATAGAAAACAACTAAAAACAACAAATAAAAATTACTTAGTGATAAAACAAACAAGCACACACGAGAATATTCACCCCACGCTATGACTCCCCAGAAACGGCGCCAGAAAAAGGTATTGATAACCCACAAGTATAGGGGATCAATTGTAGCCACTTTCGATAGGTAAGAGTGTCGAACCCAATGAGGAGCTAAAGGTAGAACAAATATTCCCTCAAGTTCTATCAACCACCGATACAAATCTACGCACGCTTAACGTTCGCTTTACCTAGAACAAGTATAAAACTAGAAGTACTTTGTAGGTGTTGTTGGATAGGTTTGCAAAAATATAAAGATCACGTAAATAAAATCTAGGGGCTGCTTAGGTAAAGACACAATAAAGTAAATATAGCAAATGTGGAAAAGTGGTGGTAGGATTTGCGAAATTGTCCCTAAGCAATTGACAATTTTACTAGACCGATAGCAAGTTTTATGTGGGAGAGGTCACTGCTAGCATCTCATCCCTGACATGGAATTCTATGCACTTATGATTGGAACTATTAGCAAACGTCCGCAACTACTAACGTTCATTAAGGTAAAACCCAACCATAGAATTAAGTTATATTGGTCCCCCTTCAATCCCGTATGCATCAATTTCTATGGTAGGTAGAAGCTTCTATCACTATTGCCCTCCAATACATAGTCCTATCAACTTACAACTAAACCTATGGTCTGATCCACGCGCGCGCTCATATGATGGGCACCAAAGGACAGCAACATAACCACAAGAAAATTAAACCAATCATAGCAATTCATCAACCACCGATAGGACAACAAAAATCTACTCAGACATCATAGGATGGCAACACATCAGTAGACAATAATATGAAGCATAAAGCACCATGTTCAAGTAGAGGGTACAACAGGTTGCGGGAGGGTGGATAGTTGGGGAACGTAGTAATTTCAAAAATTCCTACGCATATGCAAGATCATGGTGATGCATAGCAACGAGAGGGTAGAGTGTGTCCACGTACCCTCGTAGACCGAAAGCGGAAGTGTTAGCACAACACGGTTGATGTAGTCGTACGTCTTCACGATCCGACCGATCAAGTACCGAATGCACGGCACCTCCAAGTTCAGCACACATTCAGCTCGATGACGTCCCTCGAACTCTGATCCAGCCGAGCTTCGAGGGAGAGTGGACCGCTATATATACAGGGGGAAGATGATGGAGATGTTGGTGAAGATGGCGGAGGTGTTGGTGAAGATCGCGGTGATGATGATGATGATGGCCATGGCGGTGTTCCGGCGCCACCGGAAGAGAGGGCGAGAGGGGCCCCCTTCTTCTTCTTCCTTGACCTCTTCCCTAGATGGGACAAGGGTTTCCCCTCTGGTCCTTGGCCTCCATGGCGTGGGAGGGGCGAGAGCCCCTCCGAGATTGGATCTGTCTCTCTGTCTCTCTTTGTTTCTGCGTTCTGGTATTCTGCCCTTTCGCCGATTCTTATATATCCGGAGATCCGTAACTCCGATTGGATTGAAACCTTCGCCCAGATTTTTCTCTGAAAATTAGCTTTCTTGCGGCAAAAGAATAGCAGCAACCGCCTTACGAGGGGCCCACAAGGTTCAGGGGCGCGCCCCCTGCCTCGTGGCCACCTCGGGCACCGTCTCGCGTTGATTCTTCTTCCCATATTTTCCAAATATTCCAAAAATATTCTCCGTCAGTTTTTATCCTGTTTGGACTCTGTTTGGTATGGGGTTTCTGCCAAACATAAAACATCCAACAAGCGAGGCGGCATCTGAGCCTTTGGATCAATATGTTAGTCCCAAAAATAGTATAAAAAGTTGCCAAAAGTATATGAAAGTTGCATAATATTGGCATGGAACAATCAAAAATTATAGCCACGACGGAGACGTATCAACACTCTATGCCGTGCTCTGAGACCAGGAATCCAAGGAGCTGGCCGGCTGGTATTCCAAAGACGCATTTCTCTGGGTTTGAGATTGATCTGAAACCGGCACAGATTTTCAAAACTTCCCTTGATTTCTTCCAAGACGGTACCGCGCTTCTCCGTCTTCACCACAATATCGTCTACATAGACGTGGGCATTTCTGCCGAGCTAATTGAGGACGCACTTCTGCATGCAACACTGAAACATGGCACTGGCATTCCTCAGGCCGAATGTCATGGTCAGGTAGCAGAAGGCTCCGAATGGTGTGATGAAGGCGGTCTTCAGGTGGTCTGCCGGGTTCAACTTGATCTGGTGGTAACCTGAGTAGGCATCCAAGAAACTCAACAGCTCGCATCCGGGTGTGGAGTCTATTGTCGGTGTCAAAACCGGCGGATCTCGGGTAGGGGGTCCTGAACTGTGCGTCTAAGGCGGATGGTAACAGGAGGCGGGGGACACGATATTCACCCAGGTTCGGGCCCTATCGATGGAGGTAATACCCTACTTCCTGCTTGATTGATCTTGATGATATGAGTATTACAAGAGTTGATCTACCACGAGATCATAGAGGCTAAACCCTAGAAGCTAGCCTATGGTATGATTGTTGTTGTCCTACGGACTAAACCCTCCGGTTTATATAGACATCGGAGGGGCTAGGGTTACTGAGTCGGTTACAAGGAGGAGATCTACATATCCATATTGCCAAGCTTGCCTTCCACGCCATGGAGAGTCCCATCCAGACACGGGACGAAGTCTTCAATCTTGTATCTTCATAGTCCAACAGTCCGTCCAAAGGATATAGTCCGGCTGTCCGAGGGCCCCCTAATCCAGGATTCCCTTAGTAGCCCCTGAACCAGGCTTCAATGACGATGAGTCCGGCGCGCAGATTGTCTTCGGCATTGCAAGGCGGGTTCTTCCTTCGAATACACCATAGAAGATTTTGAACACAAGGATAGTGTCCGGCTCTGCCAAACAAATTCCACACACCACCGTAGGGAGAACAATATTTCCACAAATCTAATCTGCTGGCAGCTTTTCATAACGTGACGTTTTTCCATGTCTGGTCATGACGAACCGTTTTTTCGAGCCTACCACTACACGTGTTGTGAGGCGGTTTTATTGGCACGTCCTGTCGAAGCAGAGATCGTGTACCTCTTTTCACGGGATACTCATCAATACGGGTGCAGGTAACCCAACCGCGCCATCAATTACGGCGCTTGGGGGATAAGTGGTTTTTACCGGGCAAGCGGGGAGGCGTAGAATACCTGCTGCCTTTATTAGGGGATAAGAACACCCATTCGCTCCCATGCTTTCCTCTTCCCAATCCATTCCCCTCCGCCCGAGCTCTAGCGCCCAAGCGTTCGTCTCTTCTGCGCACAAAGACCTTCCGAAAATGTCCGGATCCGGAGCAGTAGGCAAGTGGATGGCCTCTACCGTCCGGGAGAAGGATATCAAAAAGCTTTGGGAGGCCGGGTATCTGGCCAAGAAAATCAGCCACCGTCTCCCGACGGTGGGACAGATCGTCCCTACTCCGGAACCCCATGAGAGGGTTGTATTCCTCCCTCACTTTGTCCGCGGGCTAGGGTTTCCCCTTCACCCGTTTGTTCACGGCATCATGTTTTACTATGGGATAGATCTTCACGATCTGTCCCCTAATTCCTTCCTCAACATCTCGACATTCATTGTCATGTGCGAGGCTTTTCTCCGCATCTCACCACACTTCGGCTTATGGCTGAAGATATTTAATGTGAAGCCCAAGGTAGTGGGCGGTGAGCACGCCGAGTGCGGGGGCGCTATGGTGAGCAAGATGCCCAATATCATATGGCCAACAGGCACCTTTAACGATTCTGTCAAGGAGTGGCAACAACAGTGGTTTTACATTACTGAGCCGCATGGCACGGAATGGGCCGCTACTCGTGCCCCCCTGCGGCTTACATCCTAGGTCAAGAAGGGCCTGAACTGGTCCTCGTCCGACGAACTGTCGGTGCTCCAAACACGCGTTAAAGATATGGGAGACAAGAACATTGAACTTGTCAATGTAGTCCAGGTGATGTTAGTTCGCCGGATCCTGCCTTGTCAACACCGGACTTGCAATCTATGGGAATTCGATCCGGCCAGGCACCAAACCTTACGAGAGATTTTTGGCTCCTTGCACAAGGACATCTGCAAGGTGCTTTTCAAGTCCAGCAAATCATGGCCGAACTCCGCCGAGGACCGTGGGTACCAACTGTCCCGCCCTGCAAGTTCGGTAAGTCGTCATACTTTTCATCCGCATAACCCAAAGTGCTTAACGTGTTTTCTACAACTCTCCCAGGGCTGGACGAAGAAGGCGGAGCGGATCCATTGTTCAGCCCTGCTGCCCGAAGAACCGGCCGTCCCACTTCTGACGAAGATGCTGGTCCCGGCGCCTTACAAGGTGCCGAAGAAGACGGCCGAGAAGGAGGCCAAAAAGACCCGGGGAGGTCTTCGTCGCCGTGGCACTTCGGATACAATATCCGAAGGCTCTGATGCCCGTTCCGCATCTGAAGAGGAGGAGGAGGAGGAGGAGGAAGATGAATCCCCTACGGGCGGAAGGAAGAAGAGGACGACCTCCATACACTTGGAGGCCGAGCCGCCCAAAAGGGGAAAGGCTCCTCTTAGGAGGAGTCCTTGCCGCCGCCGGCAATGACCGGCGTGGGATCGAGGCCCAACCTGGTGAACTCGTGAGTATACAAAACCCGAGTACGTCTATGCGTCCGGACTTGTCATGTAATGGTATTTTAACCTGAGCCATATTTTTTGTAGTCCGGAGAGGTCCCATACCAAACAATCCTCATCAGAGGATTCGCTGAACTCGGATACTATGGAGAGCAGGACCAGAAGGTGGATAACACTGAGGCTTCGTACCAGAAGGACCCCGGCCAAGGAGGAGAGGGGAAGACCGGGAAGGCGGTGCCTAGAGGTCAAACTTCAGGGGTCGGACACATGGGGGAGAAAATTCCCATGGGAGCTGATGGCAGGGACCATGTGGAATTAGGCTCCCAGCCGGATACAGCTCCGGACACCAATACAGCTCCAGAGTCAGGCAGGCAGCCTCTCTCAGCTGGAGGGGACATGCCCGTTCCACCGGCAACCTCTCTCCAACCAGAGGTGTCGGATGCTTTGTTGGTGGCACTGAAGAGCACCTCCATCGTCGATGAACACCGTGCCCTTATGGGTGCGGTGATTGAGAAGATTCGGTCTGCTGAGAGTGGACTGAATGGAGCTTGTATCGGCCTTGTAAAAGGTTTTGAGGTATGTTCTATGAGGTTTCAAAGAGTGTCATGGTATAGATAGTAGCCCCTAATACACTGTTTGGTGAAAGAAGGAACCAGACAGAGGATCAAATTTATGTTCGCAGGAAGACTCATTGAATGACATTTTATTTCTCTTCTGTTATAAGCAGGAGTCCGTAGCGGCTCCTGCCTCTCATACTGTGGAGATCTCTGGACTGAATCAAAGTCTGGAGCGGGCCAAAGAAGAACTTGGCCAATTGAAAATGCAGTTGGGCGATAAACAAGTTATGCACAAATCTTGTTCGCGTTTATTGCGAATAAATTTGCAGTATGGTGAAATAAGCTTCATGATTTGTGCTAGGGATGGTGACCAAAGTCAAGGCTCTTAAAAAGGCTGTGGCCGAGGCCGAGAAAACGGCAGCCACATAGCAGGCTCTTCGCGAGAAGCACGAGGCCAGGGTTATTAAAGCTGAGCAGGAGCTGCAAGAGGCCGTGAAGGAATGCGAGACCTTGGAGCAGAGTTTAACGGAGAAAGAATCCGAACTCGCCAAGGTGCATCAGGCCACGAGCGATGCCCGGGGAACCCAAAGCGCCCTTCAGGGGATCCAAGAGGCGAGGAAGATTCCGGCGGGTAAGGCTTTTACCCTGTAAAGCAAGTTTTTGAGGAGAAGATTATGTTTCTAATTTTGAAATCGGATTTCTCCAGGGGTGTTTGTGGAGCTGCCCTGCAGTATATCGGATGCCGCCCAATTCTACCGGGCCGAAGAAAGGAACACTGCGGATAAGCTTTTCTGGTCACAGTATTTGGTGCCGAATTATCCGGTGCCTTTTGCCGATCAACTAAAATAGCTAATCGAACTGCATAGGGCGGCCGAATTAGCCATGAAGGATTTGATTATCCGGCTATGGCCCGCCGAGCCAATTCCAAGCAGCTACTTCGGGCTCGTGAGGCGGCTTGTAAGCGCTTGCCCTCGACTTGACGTCATCAAGCAGTCGGTCTGTATAGAAGGTGCACGAATGGCCTTCGCCCATGCAAAGGTGCACTGGGGGAAGATGGATGCTGAGAAGCTGATGACCGAAGGGCCACCGGAGGGGAAGGAGCACCACAAGCCCGAATTATATTATGAAAGTGTCCTTAAAGGATCCTACCTTGCAGCGGAGCTATGCACCAAGGACATTATATTTTCATGAATGCAAATCATGTTGTCCTTTGTAATGTTTAAACAAGGTCATTTATATTATTTGTTGCTTGTTATATAAAAGTTTATCCTCCTGCGCGGTCGTTTTATATATTAATCCTGAGAGTTGGCCAATCATCGGCTTCTGCCCCCACATAAGAAGTACGGGGGTGTTCGGGATAAACCTGATCACTCTTTATCCCAGTGTTGGGTCCTTCGAAGGAAGCGTTCAGCATAGCGAACAAGGCAATCGGACAATAAGGCTTTATCACTCTCACTTAGCCACAGGAGCTTTAGGAAGTGTCGAAGTTATTGGTGACGAGTATCTCGAAGACGGCAAGACGATATTTCAAGACATCGGGGCTAGCAAAGCCCCTCAGTCCAACTACCGGCGGCTCTTTGTCTGCTGGCTCTTGATCGCTCCATCAGGTGGCTCTTGATCGCTCCACCCGGCCGACTGCTGGCTGCCGACTGCTGGCTGCCGACTTCCCGGCCGCCCAGCCGACGGCTCATCTTGACTGCTCCACCAGGCGGCTGCTGGCTGCCGACCGCCTGCCACCACCCTTGCCTCTTGGCTGCCGACTTCGAGCCGCCCTGCCCGCTGGCTGCGATCGCCTCACACGGTCGGGCTGCTGGCTGCCGACTTCCGCCGCCCTGCCGACTTCGGCCGCCCTGCCCATTGCTGGCTGCCGATTGCTCCACCAGCCGATTGCTGGCTGCCGACTGCTCCACCAGGCCGGTTGCCGGCTGCCGACTGCTCCAACCAGCCGGCTGCCCAAGTCAACTGCAGCCTGACGCGACCCCGACGTGACGACCGTACCTGGCACTATTCACGTGTCACCCCAACCATCATGTACAGTGTCACTTGTCCCCTGGCACTATTTATGAAGTGACCCAGGGGACAAGCATAACACCCCATCATGCCTTTCCCATGCCACCACATAGCTTACTCTCTAAGCTAGCCATGCCTATATATATGGGCACACATCCATCCATCCATCCATGGAGGATGGACTCTCACGCACACACCCATAAGCAAGCTAACTAGCAAGAGAGCTAGCTAGCCATCCATCCATCCACTCCCACGGGCAAGTATGCCCAAGCACACCCATATGGCCAGAGACAACGGCCACCATGCCACATACATATGCAAAGCCAGATGCCTATGGCACTGAGCTTAGATACAGCTCCAGGAGCACTCTGTACTAGATATACCACATATACTCAGACATGCAGGAGTAGGGGTGTTATCTCTCCGGAGAGCCCCGAACCTGGGTAAACTAGTGTGTGCTACTCGCATACCTGTCCCTGGATATTCCAGCAGCAGTCTTGCCCCCACACGAAGCCACCTTGTGGCATATGTCGTCTAGCACCCCCCGTGAGAATACCAGGACAGGAAGGTAGGCGCAGCCCCTGGTGTTCGGAAGACCGCACGGGGGGCTCTACAAGCACCTGATCGGAAGAAAAACCGATCCATCGCACGCTGCATTGGTTATGGCATGATGCAGAAGAAATCCTTAAAGATTTTGTAACCTCTCGAACAGCTGACGAGCTCTCGCCGTATCATGACAATCAGTTTTCGGCTTTCTCTACTGAGGTGCTCGTCCGGAAGAACCGGAACACAATTGCAGTAGTTCTCCCTGTGCTACATTAGCCGATATAGCGGAATGTAAGGTACCAAAACATGGGAGCCGGGCAAACCCAACTATTGACCCAAGACATGATTTGGAGCTGATGCATATAATGTTATAGGTTAGGGTGCGAACTTCATGAAGGTGTTAGGACTTTATTGCCGTGTTATGGGTAATACGAAGCCCCTGGCATATTTTAAGGCATATCGCTGTATACGGATGCCACTTGACAAAATAATTTCAATAAGAAATAACAGCAGGTAAGCGTCATGAAATCCACATGTTGTATTTAAATAGTACGTCTATGCGTATGAGTATAGGTAATGTGATAATAAAAAAAGGAATATGACCGCGGAACCTGCTGATACCGGAGGGAAGAAGCTGAGTCCGGATCCGGAGTATAGCCGAATGGTCATTGCGGGGAATGTCTAAGGATTCCCTTGCACATTCAAGCTGCCTCCGTATCGCCCATCCTGGTCTGCGCAAAGGTGAACCTGCGAAGGAAACATATGAAATGTTTGCGTGCCAGAGAGCGGTTGAGCCGCCGAGTGCGTCCTGTCCTGGGCTTCGCAGGAGCATTTAATCGAGCTCTGGACGAGTCGGGCTATCCTTCCGTGAAGTAGTTCAGAGTCCCTTGACGGTGTCCGGGAGCTTGGACATCGACTCAAGGTTCGGCTGCAAGGTGCGGCTCGTTGCTTCTGCTGTTAAGGCGGTGGTGCCATTAACCGTGATGACGCCGCGTGGACCGGGCATCTTGAGCTTACGTAGGCATGATGTCGCACCGCGTTGAATCGAGCGAACGCGGTTCATCCGTGCAGTGCCTGATAATCAGTGCGGAAAAGGACGATTTCGAAGATTAACTCTTCGGTACGGTAATTTTCTGGTGATGTGAAGACTACCTCAAGGGCAATGGAGCCTGTACAACTGGCTTCCACACCTGGTATAATGCCTCTGATAGTGGCTTTAGTGGGTTTGATCGCCGAATGATCGATGCCCATTTTGCACACTGTGTCCTGGTAAAGTAGATTTAGACTGCTGCCTCCGTCCATAAGGACTCGTGTGAGGTGGAAACCGTCAATTATTGGGTCGCGGACTAGTGCGGCTGGATTGCCCTGATTGGCGTTAACCAGACGATCCGTGCGGTTGAAGGTGACCGGCCCTAGTTTATATTGTGGGGCGACTAGTTCCGTTAAGTCGGCATCCCTAAGGGTGTGTATCCAGTCCGAGTTGGGATTTTGTGTGGTGTTTACCACATTCACCGATTGAATATGTGGGGGAAATTTCTTTTTCCCACCTGTGTTCGGTGATCCGGGCTCTTCGCGGCCATCATCGCTTTGAGACCCCCCTTCTCCGTGTTTGGCGCCTGCCCTGCCGGCTTGTTTGAAGACCCAGCATTCTCTGTTAGTATGGGTGGCTGGCGTTCCTATGGTGCCATGAATTTGGCATTGGCGGTCGAGTATGTGGTCCAGACTGGATGGACCCGAATTGTTATTTTTGAGTGGCCCTTTCCGCTGACCGGTCTTTGAGCCCCTAAACTCGGCATTGACTGCCGTCTCTTCGGTGTTTTCACCATATTTGCGGCGCTTGTGTTTGTTGCATCATGGTTTTCTATACCTGGCTTTTGATGTGCCAGGTTTGCTTGCTGTATTGTTACTGCGAGCCAACCAACTATCTTCGCCCGTGCAAAAGCGAGAAATAAGTGTTGTGAGGGCTGCCATGGATTTTGGCTTCTCTTGACCGAGGTGTCGGGCGAGCCATTCGTCACGAATGTTATGCTTAAATGCCGCTAAGGCCTCTGCATCCGGACAGTCGACAATTTGGTTCTTCTTTGTTAGGAACCGGGTCCAGAATTTCCTGGCCAATTCCCCTGGCTGCTGAGTTATATGACTTAAATCGTTGAAATCCGACGGTCGCACAAAAGTGCCTTGGAAATTATCCAGGAATGCATCTGCCAGGCTCTCCCAACTTCCGATGGAGTTTGCCGGCAAGCTATTGAGCCAATGCCGAGCCGGCCCTTTGAGCTTTAGCGGGAGGTAAATCATCCCCACGGGCCATGTGAATGTGGAGGAAGAAGTCTACTATCCATACCGCGGGGTCTGTAGTACCATCGTATGATTCAATGTTTATGGGTTTAAACCCTTCTGGGAATTCGTGAAACATTACTTCATCGGTGAAGCATAGGGGGTGTGCGGCGCCTCTGTGCCGGGCTATATCACGACGCAGCTCGTACGAGTCTTGTCTGCTGTATTCGGCCCGGCCAGATTTGCTTTTAGTATACCCGGCGTGACGGTCATCGTCCTGTGTTGGGGCGTGCCCCCGTGATCCATAGATCGATCTCGCATGTCCTGCTTTGTTTTCCAATACGTCTCGCAGGTCCCGCATGTTGCCCCGGGCCTTGGTATTTTGCTTGAATGGCGGCGGGGTGCGGGCTGGACTTCGGGCTGGCATGCCCCTCTGTCTCGGCCACGAGGTGGCCGATCAGCCGCATCATACGCTAGTGATGTAGGTTTTACAGCTTCCTCCTCGAGTTGGGGTAACAACCTGTGCTTTGGGTAACTCTTGGTTGGGCGCTCGAGTTCGTATTCCTTGATCAGCTCAAAGCTGTTGTTGCTTTTTCTTCAAGCTGTTTGATGTGGATATAAGCTGGCGCTTGAAGCGCTCCTGCTCGACGGGATCCTCGGGCATGATAAATTCTTCGTCACCGAGTCTCACTTCGTCTTCGGAGAGAGGCATGTAAATGTCATCCTCCGATTCTCCGTCTGCTGCCTGTTCTGGAGGGATAGCTTGTTCATCCTCCAGCTCGATGTTTGGCTGGATGGGGTTGTCGTCGTCTTCGGCACTATACGAAGCGTTATTGTCTCTTGGGCCGGTATCGTTGCTATGGCGGGACTTAGAGCGGCGCCGCTGACGTCGGTGCTTGGATTGCTGCTTGGAGGGATTATCCTCCATTGTCTTATCGCCATCGCCTTCTTTGGGGGTGTCCACCATGTATATATCATATGATGAGGTGGCAGTCCAGCGCCCTATGGGCGGTGGTTCCTGTTCGTCTACTGCATCGTCGTCCATACCGTTGATGTCTTCGGTGCCGAAATCGAGCATGTTGGTTAAATCATCGACAGTGGCTACTAAGTGGGTGGTGGGTGGGGAGCGAATTTCTTTGTCGTCCGCATCCCATTCTAGCCGGACATAATTCGGCCAAGGTTCTCCCTACAAGGAGAGAGACTTTAATGAATTTAGCACATCGCCAAAAGGCGAGTGCTGAAAGATATCCGCGGAGGTAAATTTCATGATCGGCGCCCAATCAGATTGATAGGCATGGACGCAGGCGGTTCGGGGCCTGTGGCCGGGTTTGAATCCGAGGATCCGGCGGCACAGGTCTCATAGAAAGTGAAGTCAGTATTCGGCTCTATCGCCACTGAGTATGTGACCTCCGAGGCGGGGTCCATCCACCCGCCCTCGGACGGCGTAATCGACTCCGGATCTAGGGCCGGAGTAGGTACAGGTGTGATCTCCCGAACACCATCCGGCGGCAGATCTAAGTCGTGCTCGTCGTGACTGTGCGGTGCACCTGACATGTGCTCGAATCCGTCAAAGGTCAAGTCTCCGCCGATATCGGCAGTATAGTTCAAGTTTCCAAATCTAACCTGATGGCCAGGGGCGTAGCTCTCGATCTATTCCAGATGGCCAAGCGAGTTGGCCCGAAGTGCGAAGCCGCCGAACACGAAGATCTGTCCGGGGAGGAAAACCTCACCCTGGATCGCATCGTTGCTGATGATCGAAGGAGCCATCTAGCCTTACGGTGACGGCACAGTGGAACTCTCAATGAAAGCACCAATGTCGGTGTCAAAACCGGCGGATCTCGGGTAGGGGGTCTCGAATTGTGCGTCTAAGGCGGATGGTAATAGGAGGCGGGTGATATGATGTTTACCCAGGTTCGGGCCCTCTCGATGGAGGTAATACCCTACTTCCTGCTTGATTGATCTTGATGATATGAGTATTACAAGAGTTGATCTACCACGAGATCGTAGAGGCTAAACCCTAGAAGCTAGCCTATGGTATGATTGTTGTTGTCCTACGGACTAAACCCTCCGGTTTATATAGACCCCGGAGGGGGCTAGGGTTACACAGAGTCGGTTACAAGGGAGGAGATCTACATATCCGTATCGCCAAGCTTGCCTTCCACGCCAAGGAGAGTCCCATCCGGACATGGGACGAAGTCTGCAATCTAGTATCTTCATAGTCCAACAGTCCGGCCAAAGGATATAGTCCGGCTGTCCGAGGACCCCCTAATCCAGGACTCCCTCATCTATCACTTGGTCAATCCGGGGTAGTGCAAACGGATCCTTGGGGCAGGCTTTGTTAACACTAGTGTAATCAATGCACATGCGCCACTTGTTGTTCTTCTTTAGTACAAGGACTGGGTTGGCAAGCCATTCTAGGAAGAAAACTTCCATGATGAAGTTGGCTGCCAACAGGCGGGCGATGTCTTCTCCAACAATTCTTCTCTTCTCCTCCGACAGTCAGCGGAGGGGTTGTCTGACTGGTTTGGCGTCTGATCTAACATGTAGCTTGTGCTCAGCGAAATCCGTCGGAACACCCGGCATGTCTTTGGGGGACCATGCAAAGATGTCCCGATTCTCACGGAGGAAATCGACAGGCTCGCTTTCATATTTGTTGTCAAGGTTGGTACCTATGACAACGTGCCTCTCCGTGTGCTCAGGGTCCAAGGGAGTTTTCTTTGTTTCTTTGGCCCGCTTGAAGGAGCCTTGGGTCTCTGACTCTTTGGGTTCTGTGGACTGTTCTGGCTGCTTGTCGGTCATGGCCACCACCCGTTCCAGGAGCTTCTTCTCAGCAGCAAACACAAGGGACTCAGCCAGCCGGCTGCAGGCTGCAGCATAGGCGGACGACTTCTCATAGTCTCCACTGATCGTGATAATGCCCTTGGTTCCTGGCATCTTCATCTTGAGGTAGGCATAATGAGGCACCGCCATGAACTTGGCTAGGGCGGGCCAGCCTAAGAGCACATGGTACGGGTGAGGGTGTCCTGGACTAAGGGGTCCTCGGGCGTCCGGCCTGTTTGCCATGGGCCGGACTGATGGGCTGTGAAGACACGAAGACCGAAGACTGCACCCGTGTCCGGATGAGACTCTCCTTGGCGTGGAAGGCAAGCGTGGCGACCAAATATGTAGATTCCCATCTTTGTAACCGACCTTGTCTAACCCTAGATCCTCCTGGTGTCTATATAAACCAGAGGACTTAGTCCGGAGGAGGGAGATACTCATTACCATAGTCATACAGGCTAGGCTTTTAGGGTTTAGCCATTACGATCTCGTGGTAGATCAAATTTTAATACTCATATTCATCAAGAACAATCAAGCAGGAAGTAGGGTATTACCTCCATAGAGAGGGCCCGAACCTGGGTAAACATTGTGTCCCCTGTCTCCTGTTACCATCGATGTCGGTGTCAAAACCGGCGGATCTCGGGTAGGGGGTCCCGAACTGCGCGTCTAAGGCAGATGCTAGCAGGAGGCGGGGGACACAATGTTTACCCAGGTTCGGGCCCTCTCGATGGAGGTAATACCCTACTTCCTGCTTGATTGTTCTTGATGATGTGACTATTACAAGAGTTGATCTACCACGAGATCGTAGGCTAAACCCTAGAAGCTAGCCTATGGAATGATTGTTGTTGTCCTACGGACTAAACCCTCCAGTTTATATAGACACCGGAGAGGGCTAGGGTTACATAGAGTCGGTTACAAGGCAGGAGACCTACATATCCGTATTGCCAAGCTTGCCTTCCATGCCAAGGAGAATCCCATCCGGACACGGGACGAAGTCTTCAATCTTGTATCTTCATAGTCCAACAGTCCGGCCACAGGATATAGTCCAACTGTCCGGAGACCCCCTAATCCAGGACTTCCTCAGTAGCCCCCAAATCAGGCTTCAATGATGACAAGTCCGGCGCGCAGATTGTCTTCGGCATTGCAAGGCGGGTTCTTCTCCAAATTCTGAACACCTGCTGAGTAGTGTCCGACCTCCCATAAATGTTGCACTTCCTGGCTTCCGCACCCAATAATGGCTATCTTCCACGTGTTGAGCGAATGCGAGAAGCTAGGGCATTTTTACATTTACCACCCTAGCCATGTGAGTAAACTGTCTATTAAAGAGACGGGGATCCGTAGATCCAAATCACAACATCTTCCCACGGCGAGTATCCATCGGAGCACGCTCAGAAAAATCCATTCCAACATGGCCAGCCATCGCAGATCCTCCTCTCGCTCCCGCAGCCCTAAGCCCGGTGATGGGAAGAAGTGTTCCGTCCCGCATAGCCAATTAGTAGACTTACAGACCCAGGGATTTCTCCCTCCAGCGTATATGGTCCCCGTTCGAGCCGGGCTCGCCACCTATAATGGCGGGGAGCAAGCGGAGAGCTTTCCCAATCCCTCCAAGGGGGGCGGGTATGCCTTGTCCTTTATTTATTAAGGGGACTCGGATTTCCAATCCATCCGTTCCTCCGCGGGCTCCTGGAGTTTTATGGCCTCCAGTTGCATAATTTCGCCCCTGCTTCCATACTACACATCGCTGGTTATGTGGTCCTTTGCGAGCTGTTTCTGGGCTGCGAAGCTCATTTCAAGCTGTGGAAGAGGCTATTCTGCCTTGTGCCCCGTACACAGGAGGGGTCAATATATCAAGTGGGCGGAGCCGAAGTATGGCGCATCGCCGGGACCGGATACCTGTCCGGTACCCCGAAGAAGACGTCCGAAGACTTTCCTTCGAAGTGGTTTTATATGGAGGACGTCCCCCTTCCAGATCCTATTCGGATTGGTCTTCCTGAGTTTGACAGTGCCCCTTTGAAGAAACGCCAAAGCTGGTGCCCACGGAGCCCTCAGGAGGAAGATAGCGGAGAAGTCCTTTACCTGATGGGCCGGATAAAGGTGCTGGCTCAATCAGGACTGACAATAATCGAGGTTATGTCAATATGCATAATGCGGGGGGTGCAGCCACTTCAATATTGAGGGCACCCCATGTGGCATTTCAACAGGGATGATGATGCCACCCACTGCGGGCGTAAGGGACCGGACTCAGTTGCTGCTCTAGCAAAAATTCTGTCCGATTTGTACAAAGGAGAGGAAGAGGAGTTCATCTGCATTAAGCCACGGGATGGATTCTCCATGTACAACCCTCCAAGTTGGGTGAGTTGTCACTTCTTACTCCCATCCTTCCCGCATTCATCATCATAAGTTTTTACCTTGCCATTTCATGGCAGGAACTGCGAAAAGCTGTAAGGGAAGTCAACAGCCCGCCTCCACAATTTGAGGACCCTGACCGGGCCCTCCATCCTGGACTCGAAGAGGATACGGACATATTTGTGGAGCTGATCGATAGGATATTCTATCAATTAAGCTGTGATGATGCCATGGTGGCCATTATAGCTGATTATCCGGGGCTACTCCCCGCATCGCTTGTAAGTAAAACCAGAGTCCCAACTTCCGAGAAGGATCCCTTTTATGCACTTCACCTACCATACACATATGGTGTTTTACAAGGAAGGCCCTCGGGACGCCAAGCCAAACCCGCAGTGACACGCCAACAAGGGGCACCGAAGCCGGTTAGGCTAAAAAGGAAGGCGGTTCAGACTGAGACGCCGGCACAGAGGTATGATACAAAACGTCGCTCCGTGGTTGTCGCCTCTTAAAATATAATAACACCCATGTTTCCTAGAAGGAAAAACGCTCGCCGGACTAGGTTGCCGATCACGCCTCCACCAGTCGGGCGCCAAGGACGGACACAGAGGCGGAAGCTAACACGAGGCACACGCCGGATGCTCCTCCTACAGAGGATGCGGATAAAATATCCGCTACAAATTCCGAAGTGGAGAGCGCCATGAATCACAGGCGTCGCCGGGCCGTACTCCATGACGCTTGTTTCTCCCAAGAGGCGTTTGATGCCTTCAACTCGGGAGATGCGTACATCCGTGCTGCTCAAAATGGTCTTGCCAGAGCCACTGACCAGTATGTAAAGGATATACGGGTAAGAAAATTTGATGATTATATATATCAATAGCCCCTGAGACTTGAAACAGTTGACACAATTGATTTAAGGATCATTGTTTGTGCAGGTTCTTATAGAGAAGAATACCCAATTGTCTCAAGAGCTGGAGGAGTGCAAGGCCCAGCTACGGGCCGCCGGTGCCGCATTGAAGGAGTCCGAGAAGGCTCCTTCTGGTAACACTTGTTTCTAGTGCAACGAATGACGGGTACCATATAGTATGCGGCAGGCATGCAGATCTAACAATAGATATTGCAGATGACTCCGGAGTGAATCCGGACGCCGCGCCGGGGGATGCGCAACGTGCTAATCAACAGCTAAATGCTGGTGAGTGCGTGCTTACGCGCGTCATTCAGGAGAAAAATGATCTCCAAGACGCCAATATTCAGCTGGGCGTGGAACTGAAAGATGTTCGAGCCCAGCTTGCAGACTCCGTGAAGGAGAATAAGCGGCTTCGACGCGGCATTTTCAGTAAGTGCTTGAACGAACTTTTTTTAAAGAGTTCGGCGAAGAAGCCGGCTAACAGAGTTATGTCTGTAGGTATGCTGACGGGTCATCCCGCGGAGGAGATGCCAGGGTCTGCGAGTGATCTTCTACCCGAGCTCTCACAACTGCACGAACAAGTTCGGCAAGTAATGCAGGGTATTGCCCAAGCCTTGTGGCCACCCGCCTCCCCGCCAGGAGGCATTGGGGAGCTTATAGAGAAGCTCAAGGGAGCGCGGCGGCACTTGCGATTATGGAAGATATCAGCCTGCCGACAAGGTGCAAGGGATGCCTGGGCCATGGTGAAGACGCGATACTCCAAGGCTGACCCAAACCACATGGCCGAGGTCGGACCTGTAGGGTCCGATGGGAAGGAGATCCCCGTCAGTTTGGTGTATGACCAAGTACAGTTAGCCGCAAAGTATTCCCAACAGGATTGTAGGCTGGACAGCCTATTGGATGGTATAGAAGAAGAATTTAGTCAGTCTAAGTGACTGTGTAATTTAAGTGACATATATAATGTCCCTAGCCGGATTGTAAATCATTTGTCATGGCAGACCTTTTCGCTTCGACCTCTTGACCCGATAGTCCGGAGTGTATCCGAATACCCGCTCGGTTATGTAAAAACCGGGGTATGCGTGGAAACCATGCGTAGGGGTCATAAGTGCTTGAACAGACAAGTACCCAACTAGCTATGTTATATTACATGGATAATAAGAAACATCTTCCAGGGAGAATAGTTCCGTTAAGGGTTCCTTTCGCTGGGTACGCATGCCCTAATGTGCATGTCAGAACTGCGAAAAGAGACGCGGGTTATAAATATATGGGGGCATGTATCAAAAATAGATAAAAGTCATCTTTTGTTCACCGACCGAATATTCCCTTAAGAACGCTAGCTTTCGGCTTCACCCAGTCTGAGGTACACATCCGGCTGATCCAGCAGTAACAATCGCAGAGGTGCTCCCCTTATGCCCTAGTCGAATTAACAGGAACGTAGGGCATAAATACAAGAGCCAGACAACCCAGCTTGGCCAAAACTTAAGTCATATCGATGCATATAATGGCGAAAAAGGTACATGGAGAAGAATAACACATGTATGGGGCATAAAGCCCAGAAAAATAGTTATATTAAGCTTCTGTGTAAGAAGCCCCGTGTATAATGTAGCGGTTAGCGTCAATACTGTGTAGTCAAGACACAAGTTAGCCTTTTGAGGGCTTGAGGAGAAAGAAAAAGAAGAAAGAAAGAGAGAAAAGACAGATAACGATGTGAAAAAAATGGACGGGGGTAAGGAGACGAACATAGAGTCCGGCACTAGGCGTAGAATCTTCGGAGTCTGGCTGCCTTCCATGGGTTTGGCTCGAGTCGATTGTCCAATGCATCCCGCAAACGGTATGCTCCACCGGTCAGAACCTGGTCAATAATGAAGGGACCTTCCCATTTGGGCTTGAGTTTGTTCTTTTTCTTCTCCGGCAGGCGTAGAACTAGTTCGCCAACGTTATAAGTTTTGGCCCGTACATCTCTGCTTTGGTACCTTCGACCCTGTTGCTGATAGAATGCGGAACGGGCTTTTGCCACGTCGCACTCCTCCTCCAGGGCGTCCAAACTGTCCTGCCGATCAAGCTCGGCCTCTTTTTCTTCATACATGCGCACTCGAGGTGAGTCATGAATTATGTCGTAGGGCAGAACCGCCTCTGCGCCGTACACCATAAAAATGGTGTGTATCTGGTAGTGCGATTCGGCGTGGTTCGCAACCCCCATAGTATGGAGTCGAGCTCCTCTACCCAGTGCGTGTTAGACTCCTTTAAGGACCGCACTAATCTGGGTTTGATGCCGCTCATGATAAGACCATTTGCTCGCTCGACTTGACCGTTAGTTTGCGGGTGATAGACAGTGTTGGAGATATGCCCTAGAGGCAATCATGTGATAATGATATTTCCATATGTATTCATGAATCCTTTGTATTGTCCTTGAACATCACCAATGATATCTATCAATAAGTATGTGACTTGTTTGTGGAACTATGTATTGTATGATGATTGTTTTAATGGTCCCTAGTTGATAAGGTTATGCGGACACATATCCTTGACTAGTATACGACTCGGTTGATGACTATGTTTCACAAGTCATGTGGATGGAGATGCTAAACCGATAGTATGGGCTCGGGGATGGAGATCACCGAGCCGGACATACCCACTTTGAGACGCAGCGAGATATAGTCATCTGTTAGTCTCAAGTGCAATGTCTATGCCATGTCCTAGACCTGAGGTCCTCGCATGTTCTCGGGATGAGGATTGACTCACTTAGGGTCTATCAAACGCTACTCCGTAACTGGGTAGTTATAAAGGTAGCTTTCTGGTGAGTCGTGAGACATGCCGCGAGACATGGTTGACCAAGATGGAATTTGCCCCTCCTATTTGGAGAGATATTTTGTGGGCCCTCTCGAGTGATCAGATTCGGAAAGCATGGCCATGCGACTTGGGTCAAGTGTTAACCCAGTCCGGGAATCTGTATCATGGTTTCGAGAAGAGAGGTCGAGCTGACACAAGGGTGACAAGTACTCACCTTGAGCTGGACAACAAATATCATGAGGCAAAAGGAATGTTGCATATGCCACATTGTTGAGGTTCGTCAAACGACTTTATGCCCACACGGGAGTTGGCACGTTCTGCTAGGAGCCGCTACCAACTATCGACTCTGGTCGTGTCCATGTGTACGTGAACCTATAGGGTCGCACACTTAAGGGGCTGCAGCCCATTCGGATTGGATCTGAGTGGAAAATGGATGTGGACTCCTAGTGGGCTCAAGTGTTGAGCCCACCGCGGAGGTCTATATAAAGGGGAGTGGGCGCACCACTTAAGGTTGATCCAATCGAACCCTGGTTAGCCACCGCCACTCCCCACGCCCATGCCGCGCGACCGGACCTAGCAGTCCGCCGCTCGCCGCTGCTCCCCGTACGTGTGGATACCTTGGAGGCATCGCATCTGCGGTGCTTGGACGAACCGTTCGAGGGAACCGCAAGGTGCGTTCGCGGGAGATCACCATTCACGGGTCTTCGCTGTTCGCGGGAGATCGGCAACACGAGGAGGAGACGGCCCGGGAGATCGGCTACACACATCACCAACTCTACTTCCGCTGCGGTGACTGCGCATCTAGTGGTAAACCCGATCCCGTGATCTATTTCCAGCAGCATGATCTTGGGTGCGCGGTAGAAAATTTTATTTGGCGCTAGCATAGCATACCGCGTGTTCCTACAGTGGTATCAGAGCCTCCGTGTGTGGTAATAGATTCGATGATATGCATATGAGATATGTAGATCGGTTCAGGTGCGGGTCGACGAGATCGGTCGCGCATGTCAGTGTTGAAGGTTGGTTTTATGATCTTGTTTCCGTGACCATGATGCAGAGGTCGTGACACGACTTACCCCTACCGGTCGGTTGTCCACCATCGGGGTAGACAGTGGAACGTAAATCCATATGCAGCACGCGAAGATTAATGAGATTGATCGAAATGGAACATAGATCAGCACCTTGGAAATGCGATTTCCGCCGTGCTGAAATCTGTTGGAGCGGTCTCGGTAAAACGGCTGTAACTTTTGCATACGAACTCCAATTTTGCTCCACGACCTGTCAAACTGAAGCTAACAAAAAGTTGGATTAGTGGCGAAATCTAGAACAAGATTTCAGTGCTTATGGCTAGGCCAAAATCCGCTTGAAAGATAGATTTTTAGGAGGTTTTATCTTCGACGGTAGAACGTCTGACTCGTTTTTGCAGGGAATGACTGTGATTTGGTATAGCCCATGTATGTTGCTTGTATATTATTGTTTCATGACCTGCGTGTCATGAGTGCGGCAACCGGCAGGAGCCATATGGTTGTCCTATTATTGTATTAATGACCTGCGTGTCAACATGAGAAGCCATGTAATGTAATTTACTTTCAGTAGCTATTAGTTTTTAATAGCATAGTATCTTATGTAACACTTGGCGGTTGACACCATGGAGTGGAGATGCATATCACCACGAGGACAACCATGCATGGGCAAACCGCGCACATGGAGATGGAGATCACCACGCGCTGTGAAAAGGGGCTGTACCATATCACACATACATAAACTGCCTGTGAAAGTTTATCCCTTTTATGCACCATTCCTTTTGCATGGTAGATTTTTTAAGTAGGGTGATCCCTCGAAGAATGTCAAGTACAAATGCCTCCCCAATTGCTCCACCTTCACATGTCAAGTATATTTAGTGGTGGGCCTATGAAATTAGGGTGCCACTAGATCTCCTTGAAGTGATGGGTTTGTGTCGGACACTTACACGTGGAGCATTGGATGACTTGTCGTGGCTATCAAAATAGTTTTGGGCTGCGAGGCATAGGAGTTGGCGAGGCATGAGATGTGTAACACCCCAAAAATTTAACCAGGTTTTAGTTATTAAAATTTTGCCAAGAGTTTAAAATTTTTGCCTGCAAGAATATCTCTGTTGATTTCAAAACTTTTCCTTTAATATTAAGGAATTTATCCCAAGTGGATCCCTCCAAAATATATTGGACTTCTATGCCCTCTCATTAAAACAATTTCTAAATCAGTAGGTTTATTTATTAAATTATTTCACCCTGAGCTATATTCATTAAAATGACTTGTTTTTAGTTTTGGAGCTCTTTTTGTACTACAACCATTTGATTAATTTAACTAAAAATCCAACCAAAATTTGGAGATGTCATGTGATGTCTCTAAATCACTTTTGTGCAATAATATAGTTCATTCATTGCATATTTTGAGTGCTACACATGTTTTTCTTCTCTGGTCCAGTGGGCAATTTTACACTACAACCCTTTTAAATATTTGTTTCTAGCTTCCACCAAAATTATGGGATGTCAGTAGCAGCATATGATTCCATTATATGCAATAATCCAAGGGTGTTCTTTGAAAATTTTGAGTAAATCAACCTAATCTTCATTCTGGTCCATCAAGATGGTTTGTACAACAACCATATTATTGCTTGCTCTTTGGCCCTTGATTCCTTCTCCTACTTTTAGTCCTCCATACTAAACCCCTAAGTCCAGGAGCATGCAGCCATTGGCATATTTTTGGTTCATAAAATAATGCCACCCACATCCTGTCCAGATTTGAAGTTCTGCAAAACTTGCACTAGCAAGTTTGTTCTTTTCACCAACTAACCTCACCACCCTCTTGTGCATCCAAGGAGACACTGATCTGGAAGATTTGGCCCCTCCAAGTATAGCCTAGGTGCCTTTGGCATTTTGACAAACACCTGGAGTGCATGGACTGATTTGCCATGACCACAAGTATACATTATGAACTTGGCCACCTGGCCAGAACACCTTGTCCCTGGAGTTTCCCTCCATCTATAACCTACTTCTGTTACCTGCCAACCTCACCGGTGACCTATAGCGTGCCACGGCATTGTGTCGAACACCTTCCGTGCGTGCCTTTCGGACGCGCCGAAGCAGCGTATTGCCTGACAGCGTCGCGCCGAGCTGCCGCGTCACGCCCCGCACTCACCCCAGCCCGTGACCGACCGCAGCCAGCACGCCGTGTCCCCTTGCGCGCAGCATGTTTCCCCCTCACCGCAACGCGCCAAGCAGAGCCTCGCCGTGTCCCCGGCGAGCCAAGGACTAGCCGCCACGGCCGCCCGACAACCCTGCTCAAGCCAGCGCCGCCCAAGCCACCCCGGCTCGCCACCTGCCCCTGTGAACAGCGCAAACTTATCACCTTGCTCGTCCCCTAGCGCGCGTCGCCGCCACGTAGCCATTGCTACAGAAAGACGGTTCGCCGTCTTCCTTATCGCCGGCCGCATCGAACCGACCTCCACCGCCTATATAAGGGCCCCGGAGCTCCATCTAGCCCTCGATCAACCTCCAGTGATCCTCCTAGAGCTACCCTGGCCAACATTCGAGGAGGGGAAGGCCTTCTTCCCCGAGTCCGGCCAGTTCGGTCGCCGCCGAGCCCCGGTTGATTCCGTCACCACCAGGGCCTCTCCCTCTCCACTCTCTCCACCAAGAACTCCCCTCCCTCTCGTGAGTACAACCCCGCACTCAATTTTGGTCGGAGACCACCGTAGCCCCAAACCCACTACCCACCCGAACGCCGGCTCCGCCGCGAAGCTCGTCGCCGGCAACTCCGTCCACGTCGGTGACCATGGCGGGTACCCACAGACTCGTCTCGACCCCCTGAGTACACCCATACCCTCAGATCACCAAGAGACGCCCCTGTTCGCAGGCAAGACCTCGCCGGAGCTCCGCCTCCGTTCGGTCAGAGGGGAGACGGCGCGCACGTGGCTGGTCAAACCGACCCGATGGGCGAGTGGGCCCACCGTCGATGACCAGCCTGTCCACGCAGGAGTAAGTGGACGCGCCTTTTTCCGAATACGCCTTCGACGTGTTTTTCTTTTAAAACGTTTTCTTTTCTGTTTTATTTTAAAAACAGATTTTTAACCAAACTTTGACCTGCTGTAACTTTTTAAATATAACTCCAAATGAATTAATTCTTTTTCCTACCCCTCTCAAATATTGTCTAGTTTATTTTAAAATTTATTTGAAAAAATTTCAGAACAACTTTTTGTGCTGTTTTTATTTTTGTGTTAATTCATTTATATTTCTAAAATAGGGTTTTTGAAGACAGGAGAAATATTTCAAGAGTTTGAAATGCACCCTGCCTTCCCATGACCTGAAGGCAAGCATTCTGAACCCCGGCATAAATATTTTTGTGTGTTTGATGACACGCTTATAACACTACCTCATTTTTGGAGGACTTGTTATTTCATGTGAGATGATCATGTGCATGGATGCATATTCGTGATTTCCATGCTGTTGGGAATGATCACACTTGTGATAATAATCATCCTCATGTGCCTTGCTTGCATAGGAAGGAATCCGGAAAGCCTCTGCCTTGGGTAGGCATGAGTTTGTTGCGGTCCCGTTGGGACGGTCATGTCGGTATGGCATAGTGAGGTATGGTGGCGGTGATCGTGTTGGTTGAGATATAATTGTTATACATGTCATGCGGGAATACTTAAACCTCTGAGTCGACCGTAGATCGAGTCTTGTTCGATAACCCCCATACTTGTTTCAGTACTACCACTCGTCTCACGACAAGTAGAGTACAGTTCGATAAGTTGTCAACCTCTTTCTAGCACACACCGCATGAGAGGCCAGGTGGAAGATACCGGTTGTAGCTGGTAGGCAGGCCACCTGGTCCGGGGGCATGGGTGTTTCCGGTTGAGACCGAGAGGGGAGGCCACCCCTTAGAGCGCGCGATATAAATTTGATCCCATGCTACGCGAGGTTGTAGCCTCCCCACTTAGAGTTTGCTTGACAAGTGTCATGGGTGATTCCAGACACGTGTGAGTTAAGCTGGTGTGTGCAAGTTAGATGTGTTTTCAACAAAAAGGCCGTAGACGGAATTAGTCCCGATGGACTAAAGGAATCCGTTACTCGTGGGTAAAGAGTACACCCTCTGCAGAGATTAAACCTATTCGAATAGCCGTGTCCATGGTTAAGGATTTCAGTCAGGGATGGGTCAAGTGTTGGTCTTAGTGTCGGTCTTGGAGGTGAAAGCTGTTAAACCGAATAGGAATTACTACTTGTGACTTGTGATAGTTATGATTATTATTGTTGTTGACTAACCCATGAATATTATTGTTATCATCAGTATCTCAGGATGGTTCTACCTCCGGATATTCACTAAGATTGTTTCTTTTAAAGCCCTTTATGTGGTGTCGCTCGGGCCTTGACCGTGGCATTTCTTTTAAAGCCCTTTATGTGGTGTCGCTCAGGCCTTGACCGTGGCATTTCTTTTAAAGCCCTTTATGTGGTGTCGCTCGAGGCCTTGACATTGTGGCATTTCTTTTAAAGCCCTTTATGTGGTGTCGCTCAGACGCCTGACCGTGGCATTTCTTTTAAAGCCCTTTATGTGGTGTCGCTCGGGCCTTGATTGTGGAATTTCTTTTAAAGCCCTTTTGTGGTGTCACTCAGACGCCCGACCGTGGCATTTCTTTTAAAGCCCTTTATGTGGTGTCGCTCAGATGCCCGATCGTGGCATTTTTTAAAGCCCTTTTGTGGTGTCGCTCGGGCGCTTGATTGTGGCATTTCTTTTAAAGCCCTTTATGTGGTGTCGCTCAGACGCCCAACTGCGGCATTTCTTTTAGATCCCTTTATGTGGTGTCGCTCAGATGCCCGACTGCGGCATTTCTTTTAAAGCCCTTTATGTGGTGTCGCTCAGACGCCCGACTGTGGCATTTCTTTTAAAGCCCTTTATGTGGTGTTGCTCAGACGCCCGATTGTGGCATTTTCTTTTGAAGTCCTTTATGTTATTTATTTCATAATCCTAATACTATCATATTATTGCATATTCATAATTAACATGCTTGCACGCATCAGAGTTTATTTATCTTTTGTGACCGACGTCATGAGCATAAGATATTTTCGGCATATTATTGTTATATTATTCCCGTGTTCATAATGTTTGCGAGTACATTCCAAGTACTCACTGCCTTGTCCCTGGCTATTGTCTTGGCCAGACTTCTTGTGCCGAAAGGAGCGACCGTGTTGGCAGCCCCGGAACCTAAGCAACGGTGATAGCAGCCTCGCGAAGATAGGAGTTAACCTGGTCAGCTGTTCCCGTGGGAAATGGAATCCCATAGACACTGATGTTTTTCAACCCGCTTCCGCCATCAACCACTAGAAACCATTTGTTGTACTCACAGACCAGAATGGTCTTGTACTACTTATTTTGTATTTGCTTGGAATTTCAGTATCAAGTTGGTGTCTCATCAGCTACTTGTTATCACAGGGCTGATGAGCACAAGGGCCATTTTCGGGAATTAGTACCGGACAATCGGTCGCCACAGACTTGGTATCAGAGCCAGGCTGACCATTGGCTAATCCTATCTTAGCCAGGTCGGAAAACTTAGGCAAACCAACCCACCAGACCTTAACCAAACCCCAGCCAAGCTTCCCGTACAAGATAGCCACACAGTGACCCCGACACTTTTGGCAGTCGGTGCACAACCTATCAGTCTAGCCTGTCGATCACGCGCCAATGACTGATGGCAAAAATGTCTCATTCGCAAGCGTGCGAAGGAAGACTCCGTTCCCATTTTCTATAAAAAGGGCACGCTAGCCTCAACCCAGCACGGCACAGCCTCTACCCCAAACCGAGCCATAATGCCTGGTCCCATAGTGCACAATGAGACCACAGCAACCAATCTTGGAGATTTCGTGACCATACTCGCAAACCTCACCTGTCGTGCCTATGCGTTAGAAGAACCCCCAGAATATGTTGTGTACCAAGGACCCATGGGCAGTGAAAGCCGTCAGTTTTGGGCCACTGTGCACATCTATGGTAGGGGTCTGTCGCCAGAACGCCCCTACAGGTTCACCGGAAGAACAACTTTCTTTGAGCCACAAGCCATCCAGCTAGCTCCTCGAGAGGCTATAGTTCATCTCAGGCACCTGTCGCCCAGAGTTAACTGTCGCTCATTCTACTACTACCCCAGGCGTGAAGGGTATGGTAGACCACCCCAAATTGCCAACGGTAATCACGAGACGGATCCCGCATTGTTACACCTAGTACCTATGTAAGTGCACTAGAGGCCTTGTTCGATCAAATCAATATTGATCTGATCACAGCTCGAGGAGAGCTGGCTCGCCGAGCCCCGATAAGCAGAGAAACCGAGGCCGACACCGACAACCCAGTGGTGCTGTTCGGACACCCGATTGATACCACGAGGTCAGCCCAGCCATCATCCAAGATCTTGTGATGACCCCGAAGTGCTTCGTCGCCTTTTGGGAACACACTCCAACGGGATTGTGGCCAACAATCCCCGCGATGGTCATCATAGCTACCCCGACCCTGCAATCCCTCCACCATCTCCGACTAATCCAGACGGTGAGACCCGTGGAGAAGCCTCAGCATCCTCAAGGCAGGCTCGTTTAGATGTAAACGAGGTATACTAAGTCGCCCGAGTAGTGCTGAGTCTCAGCATATCCCCGCTTTGTAATCACGTAATCTTGTGAGTAAGCGCCGCCTGCCGTTGTGCCTCTGTTTTAATAGTAGCTTTGTGTAGTTTGTCAGCACATAGTTGCACATTTTCCGGGAACAACTACCAAGATCCAACGGAAGTTTCCTTCGTGGGGAAATCTATGCCAACCCCACGCTTGGCCATAGAAGTTTCTGCAAAAGAAGCGACTGCTCGTCTTCGATCGGCAGTACCCTATGCCCGTGAGCGAGGATATTATTACTTTCCGAGCCGTGCAGCCCCCGGAGGAGTAACAAATTTTCCCAGTGGACAGATTGAGAGAGACCCAGTACTGGCCAACCTCATCCAGTACATCATCACGCAAGAGCATTTGAACCAGCGAGTGATGGATTATCTCCAGAATCTCACTGATCTGAACCCTCAGATTGCAATCGGCAGACCACTGAGGCCCGATCCGGAGAGACCCATACATCGACTGATCAATCCACTTCCTCCGATAGAAGAGGAGTGCGTTCCACTACCAGAGACTTTTCCTCGAGACCCTGTCCAGTTACCATCTTCATTTTAGACGTCGCTACCGTGTTGGTAGTTCAGCATTTAATATTACGTTGTAACTTGTGCTTGGTACCTCGAATTTGTGCGACGAGTCGAGTATTTTCAGTTCCTGCTTATATGAGTAGTTCTCCTTGAGATTAACATGTGTAACCGCGGAAAAATCCTAGAATGAGATTTCTTTTCCCCGGGTTGCTGCATCCTTTATCCCCTCACTACGTAGTTTATTTTCATTCGCGCAGCACCACGGCAGCAGACTCACAACCGCTCGGACGCACATGGATTATTTGTTTTTCCCAACGGCTCTTAGCAAATCTCGAGGACGAGATTTTTCTTAAGGGGGGTAGTAATTGTAACACCCCAAAAATTTAACCAGGTTTTAGTTATTAAAATTTTGCCAAGAGTTTAAAATTTTTGCCTGCAAGAATATCTCTGTTGATTTCAAAACTTTTCCTTTAATATTAAGGAATTTATCCCAAGTAGATCCCTCCAAAATATATTGGACTTCTATGCCCTCAAATTAAAACAATTTCTAAATCAGTAGGTTTATTTATTAAATTATTTCACCCTGAGCTATATTCATTAAAATGACTTGTTTTTAGTTTTGGAGCTCTTTTTGTACTACAACCATTTGATTAATTTAACTAAAAATCCAACCAAAATTTGGAGATGTCATGTGATTTCTCTAAATCACTTTTGTGCAATAATATAGTTCATTCATTGCATATTTTGAGTGCTACACATGTTTTTCTTCTCTGGTCCAGTGGGCAATTTTACACTACAACCCTTTTAAATATTTGTTTCTAGCTTCCACCAAAATTATGGGATGTCAGTAGCAGCATATGATTCCATTATATGCAATAATCCAAGGATGTTCTTTGAAAATTTTGAGTAATCAACCTAATCTTCATTCTGGTCCATCAAGATGGTTTGTACAACAACCATATTATTGCTTGCTCTTTGGCCCTTGATTCCTTCTCCTACTTGTAGTCCTCCACACTAAACCCCTAAGTCCAGGAGCATGCAGCCATTGGCATATTTTTGGTTCATAAAATAATGACACCCACATCCTGTCCAGATTTGAAGTTCTGCAAAACTTACACTAGCAAGTTTGTGCTTTTCACCAACTAACCTCACCACCCTCTTGTGCATCCAAGGAGACACTGATCTGGAAGATTTGGCCCCTCCAAGCATAGCCTAGGTGCCTTTGGCATTTTGACAAACACCTGGAGTGCATGGACTGATTTGGCATGATCACAAGTATACATTATGAACTTGGCCACCTGGCCAGACCACCTTGTCCCTGGAGTTTCCCTCCATCTATAACCTACTTCTGTTACCTGCCAACCTCACCGGTGACCTGTAGCGTGCCACGGCATTGTGTCAAACACCTTCCGTGCGTGCACTGGACGCGCCCAGAGCACGCGTATTGCACGCGCGTGCGCCCGAGCCGCCGCGTCACGCCCCGCACTCAACCCAGCCCGTGACCGACCGCAGCTAGCACGCCGTGTCCCCTTGCGCGCAGCATGTTTCCCCCTCACCGCAACGCGCCAAGCAGAGCCTCGCCGCGTCCCCGGCGAGCCAAGGACTAGCCGCAACGGCCGCCCGACAACCCTGCTCAAGCCAGCGCCGCCCAAGCCACCCCGGCTCGCCACCTGCCCCTGTGAACAGCGCAAACTTATCACCTTGCTTGTCCCCTAGCGCGTGTCGCCGCCACGTAGCCATTGCTACAGAAAGACGGTTCGCCGTCTTCCTTATCGCCGGCCGCATCGAACAGACCTCCACCGCCTATATAAGGGCCCCGGAGCTCCATCTAGCCCTCGATCAACCTCCAGTGATCCTCCTAGAGCTACCCTGGCCAACATTCGAGGAGGGGAAGGCCTTCTTCCCCGAGTCCGGCCAGTTCGGTCGCCGCCGAGCCCCGGTCGATTCCGTCACCACCAGGGCCTCTCCCTCTCCACTCTCTCCACCAAGAACTCCCACTCCCTCTCATGAGTACAACCCCACGCTCAATTTTGGTCGGAGACCACGGTAGCCCCAAACCCAATACCCACCCGAACGCCGGCTCCGCCGCGAAGCTCGTCGCCGGCAACTCCGTCCACGTCGGCGACCATGGCGGGTACCCACGGACTCGTCTCGACCCCCTGAGTACACCCATACCCTCAGATCACCAAGAGACGCCCCCGTTCGCCGGCAAGACCTCGCCGGAGCTCCGCCTTCGTTCGGTCAGAGGGGAGACGGCGCGCACGTGGCTGGTCAAACCTGACCCGATGGGCAAGCGGCCCACCGTCGATGACCAGCCTTTGTCCATGCAGGAGTAAGTGGATGCACCTTTTTCCGAATACGCCTTCGACGTGTTTTTCTTTTGAAACGTTTTCTTTTCTGTTTTATTTTAAAAACAGATTTTTGACCAAACTTTGACCTACTGTAACTTTTTAAATATAACTATAAATGAATTAATTCTTTTCCTACCCTCTCAAATATTGTCTAGTTTATTTTAAAATTTATTTGAAAAATTTCAGAACAACTTTTGTGCTGTTTTTATTTTTGTGTTAATTCATTTATATTTCTAAAATAGGGTTTTTGAAGAGAGGAGAAATATTTCAAGAGTTTGAAATGCACCTGCCTTCCCATGACACAAGGCAAGCATTACGAACCCGGCATAAATATTTTTGTGTGTTTGATGACACGCTTATAACACTACCTCATTTTTGGAGGACTTGTTATTTCATGTGAGATGATCATGTGCATGGATGCATATTCGTGATTTCCATGCTGTTGGGAATGATCACACTTGTGATAATAATCATCCTCATGTGCCTTGCTTGCATGCAGGAAGGAATCCGGGAAAGCCTCTGCCTTGGGTAGGCATGAGTTTGTCGCCGGTCCCCGTTGGGACGGTCATGTCTGGTATGGCATAGTGAGGTATGGTGAGCGGTGATCGTGTTGGTTGAGATATAATTGTTATACATGTCATGCAGGGAAACTTAAACCTCCTCAGTCGACCGTAGATCGAGTCTTGTTCTAGTAACCCCCATACTTGTTTCGTACTACCACTCGTCTCTACAACAAGTAGAGTACGGTTCAGTAAGTTGTCAACCTCTTTCTAGCACACACCGTCTGAGAGAGGCCAGGTGGAAGATACGGTTGTAGCTGGTAGGCAGGCCACTGGTCCGGGGCATGGGTGTTTCGGTTGAGACCGAGAGAGGAGGCCACCCCTTAGGCGCGATATAAATTTGATCCCATGCTACGCGAGGTTGTAGCCTCCCCACTTAGATTTTGCTTGACAGGTGTCGTGGGTGATTCCAGACACGTGTGAGTTAAGCTGGTGTGTGCAAGTTAGATGCGTTTTCAACAAAAAGACCGTAGACGGAATTAGTCCTGATGGACTAAAGGAATCCGTTACTCGTGGGTAAAGAGTACACCTTCTGCAGAGATTAAACCTATTCGAATAGCCATGTCCATGGTTAAGGACGCCCGACTGTGGCATTTCTTTTAAAGTCCTTTATGTGGTCTCGCTCGGGCCTTGATTGTGGCATTTCTTTTAAAGCCCGTTATGTGGTGTCGCTCGGATGCCGATTGTGGCATTTCTTTTAAAGCCCTTTATGTGGTGTCGCTCAGACGCCCGACTGCATTTCTTTTAAAGCCCTTTATGTGGTGTCGCTCAGGCGCCCGACCGTGGCATTTCTTTTAAAGCCCTTTATGTGGTGTCGCTCGGGCCTTGATCGTGGCATTTCTTTTAAAACCCTATATGTGGTGTCGCTCAGGCGCTCGACCGTGGCATTTCTTTTAAAGCCCTTTATGTGGTGTCGCTCGGGCCTTGATCGTGGCATTTCTTTTAAAGCCCTTTTGTGGTGTCGCTCGAGGCCTTGATTGTGGCATTTCTTTAAAGCCCTTTATGTGGTGTCGCTCAGACGCCTCGACTGTGGCATTTCTTTTAAAGCCCTTTTTGTGGTGTCGCTCGGATGCCCGACTGTGGCATTTCTTTTAAAGCCCTTTATGTGGTGTCGCTCGAGGCCTCCATTGTGGCATTTCTTTTAAAGCCCTTTATGTGGTGTCGCTCGGGCCTTGATCGTGGCATTTCTTTTAAAGCCCTTTATGTGGTGTCGCTCAAACGCCCGACTATGGCATTTCTTTTAAAGCCCTTTATGTTGTGTCGCTCAGACGCCCGATTGTGGCATTTTCTTTTGAAGTCCTTTATGTTATTTATTTCATAATCCTAATACTATCATATTATTGCATATTCATAATTAACATGCTTGCACGCATCAGAGTTTATTTATCTTTTGTGACCGACGTCATGAGCATAAGATATTTTTGGCATATTATTGTTATATTATTCCGTGTTCATAATGTTTGAGTACATTCCAAGTACTCACTGGCTTGTCCACAGCTATTGTCTTGGCAGACTTCTTGCGTAAAAGGAGCGGCCGTGTTGGCAGCCCGGAACCTAAGCAGCGGTGATAGCAGCCTCGCGAAGATAGGAGTTAACCTGGTCAGCTGTTCCCGTGGGAAATGGAATCCCATAGACACTGATGTTTTTCAACCCGCTTCCGCCATCAACCACTAGAAACCATTTGTTGTACTCACAGACCAGAATGGTCTTGTACTACTTATTTTGTATTTGCTTGGAATTTCTGTATGAAGTTGGTGTCTCATCAGCTAACAGTTATCCTCGGGCTGATGAGCACAAGGGCCATTTTCTGGGAATTAGTACCCGGAGAATCGGTCGCCACAAGATGTCCCCAACAACAAGAGTCGTATGGAGATACGATTAGCAAGAGTTGCTTACCGAGTGATCTTGTCCTCTAGTGGTGATGCAAAAGCTCACTAGTTGACATGTTGATCTTGGATCTTGAATCACTAAGTATCAACAGAGGTATGCGTGACACACACACCCCTAGAGGTGAGCGCACCAATCACTCCCTCCGTACAGGAGATCATACTACGGCTACCTCAGCCGAACTACACATCGGCCCTATCACATCGCATACCACGTCGGCCATCACGCTGCCGGTCTCCATTCAACATGACCGATCAATGTCCATATTGGACTAGCAATTCGGCTTCCGCCGTTCGCCGAATATCCCTTTGAAGTGGGTACCGCGCATACATAATTATGCACTTGAAATACCCTGGGCACCGGCGGAAGCACAATAAGGGTATGCCTGCAACCCCCCCTACTTTTCTAACTGCCTTTTTTTCCTTTTTATTACCCCCTCCACAGGTAGCTCAAGGGCCGATCACCCCGAGGACTCTACCAGAGTTCGGGTTCGTACAATCATCCAAGGGTTATTCCTATCAAGGAATCTCTTAACCAAGGACAGGCGGCGCAGACGCGTGACAGAAGGTCCAAAATAACTTTTTGTAGAACGAGCTCTCTATTCCGAGCCTGTAAAGTGCCTTTTTCCTCAGCCTACGACCCCTGGCATGTCAAATAGCCAGGGTTGTGGCTTTGTTATCTATATAATAATTGGCATATCACTCAGCTCCCAGGAAACGTAACCAGTGTCCAGTATTCACTTTTTCCTAATCGATCCGAATTTTTGCTCCTGTGGTTGTTTTACACACACACCTCGGCATAACTCGCCAGGGGCTCGGTATGGGAACAAATGAGTTGCCGGCAAGTCCGAACAGCTTTATAGCGTACTTTGGCGTCGCGAGTTTGGCCTTATATGCATCAGCTCCGAATCATGTCTTGGGTCAATAGTTGGGTTGCCCCGATCCTGTGCTTGCTACCATACGTTCCGCTCTATCGGCTAGGGTAGTAAATGGAGAACTACTGCGATTGTTCTTCCGGTTCATCTAGTCAAGCACCTCAGTAGATAGAGCCGAAAACTGACTGTCATGATGCGACGAGAGCTGGTCAACCACTCGACGACTTATCAGAATCTTTAGCGATTCTCTCCATGTTATACGAAGGATCTTTTTCAGATCATCTGTACAACACATTGTATTAAAAAAAGCCGCGTACATACCAGGGGCTATATTGTAGACCCACCATAAAACTCCTATGGCTAAGTGAAAGTGTTAACGCCCTATAGTCTGATTGCCTGGTCCGCGCATTGTCACCTCCTTCATGGACCAAGACGTTGGGTCAAGAGTGATCAAATGCTTTTCCGAACACCCCCGTACTTCCTACGAGGGGGCTGAAGCCATCAACTGGAAAACTTTCAGATTATATATAAACGGCCGCACAGGAGGAACAAAAGCTTTCGAGTAAAATATAAAAATAGATTAAATATAAAATTGTCTTCTATAATTCCCTTACACCTCACTCAAATACTATGTCTTTCGAGCATTGACCCTCTATCAAGCGGGCGGCCTCTAAGACGTCTTCAAAATAATGCTCCGGTGCGTGATGGTCCTTGCCCTTGGGTGGACTCTTCGCCGCAACATCGATGGCCTTCATCTTCCCCCAGTATGTCTTGACACGGGCAAAGGCCATCCATGCACCCTCAATGCACGCCGACCGCTTCACAGCGTCGGTATGTGGCACCGCATCAACAAGTCGCTGCACCAAGACGAAGTAGCTATTCGGAACAGGCTCAGTCGGCCAGAGCCGGATTATGACGTTCTTCATGGCAGCGCCGGATATCCTATGAAGCTCGACCCATTGGGACATCTGTTCATTCAGCAACAGAGGGCGCTTTGACGTGCCAAATTGTGACCAAAAAAGCTTCTCTGTTGCATACCCCTCTCGCGCTTGGTAAAACTGCGCCGCATTGGAAGAACTCTTCGACAAGTCTAAAAACTCGTACGGAGAACTCCACACTTGGTTCAGCTGAGCATAGTTCGGATCACCGAACTTAGTCTGTAGCAAAAAGGGCTTAACGGCTGCAATCTCCCCAGCTTGCCGGATCTCCTCACGGGCTGCTCTGGATTCAGACAGCGCTTCTCTCGCCTCTCGTAAGGCCTTGTCAAGTTCAGCCGTTTTGGCTTCATTCTCCTTCTCAAGAAATTCACATCGGCTAGTAGCATTTTTTAGTCCGAGCGCCATCGTGGATATTTTCTCCTCATCTTGGCACCGAGCAGCTTGTTCGGCCTTTAACTCAGCCGATGCATTTTCTGCAGCTGCATTACTAAATTGGGCCTGCTCATTGGCCCGAGCCAGCTCCGCCCGAAGAATCTCAACGGCGGTGGCACCATCTGCAGCCATGCATATCCTAGTATGCAACTTTCAGCGTCATGCTTATATTACAAACATGTATGTGTAAGGACTGCTCCGAATACATACCTTGTGACTCGTTAAGACGCATATTGATTTACGCAATGTCATCCCCTGCCACATCAAGCTTCCGCTGCAGCTCCGCAATATTCGTAGTCTGGGAAGTTGCCAGGGGAGTAGTAGCCTGTGTTTCACTTAACCAGATTAGTCCTTGAGTGCTTCTTCTTGATACTCCGTTCGCCTCCCATGGGAAGCCAACCTGAGTCTCAGGGGATACTACATATACACAGGTGCATTTTTGCAAATAAAATATAGTTGAAAATATTACATCACAAACCTCGAAGCCTCTTAGCAGGCTCATGAAGGCTTCATTCAGTCCGCTCCTCGTGGACAGAATATTCTCAACCACCGTACCCATCAAGGTACGCTGTTCCTCCGAGATAGATGCTTTTCGCAGCATATCCCTCAACATATCCGGCGCCGCCGGGTCTTCGGAAGCCGCTGTAGGAGCACGACCATCCTTTGAAGGAACCCGTTCACCCGTCTCCAGAATCATCGTTTGCTGAAAACTGGATAGTCCGGGGCCTTCATTGTTGGCCCCCGAATCCTGGACGACCAGAGGTCCACCTTTGGGTACTGCCTCTTTCATCCCCCGCACCGCTTGTTGATCAAGAAAAACCTTCCGAGATGACACTTCGGAGTCGTCCGCCTTATTGGGCGAGGAGGTCGGGGGAGGCGTCTCACTTTCCATCTTCTCTGGGATGAGATCTCCCGAAGAAGAGGATTGCCCATGAAAACTCTGTGCCGAACTGTAAGAATACACAGGCACGTTACATGTCTCTTCGGTAACACGAAAGGAACGGGATGCGATTAAAGCACCCTGGATTCACTTAATTTGGTCAAAGGCTTGTCCTCACGATGGAGCTGTTCAACGGCGTCGCCTTCCAATCCCGAGCCGCCCGATGGTGGCATCTTGCCCCTCTTGGGAGGCCGCCCCTCCCAACCTTCGGAGGTGGCCCTTTTCTTCCTAAATGGGGAAGGGATACTTGCTTCTCCTTCGCCTTTGTATTCAGGCGAAGAAATGTCGATTTCTCCGGACGCGGTATCTAATTTACCTCCGGAACGATGGTCATCCCGAGTCTTCCCACTTTCCACCTTACCCTCCTCTACCGACGCCTGGTACGGTGCCGATACCAGCATCCTTGTTAACACGGGGTCCGCTGAGTCTTCGAGAAGAGGGGTCGGACACCAAATCCGTTCTGCTTTCCTTATCCAGCCTGAAAAAAGATGGTTTGCTTAGTGTCTTACCACAGGATACCTGATTAGGAGGTGTTCAGCGGACGGATACTTAGCATGGTTATCTTGAGTACCCGGAACCATGTTCAGTGCTGCAAAAGCGCAGCTGCCGAGCTCTAACGCTTCTATAAAGTGAGAAATCATGGTACCTTCACGTCTACCTTTCCCAACCCTAGTTTAAGTACTAGCGTCCCACCCCAACGTTCTTGTACTTCAAAATACTCTCCCCCGCTTGCTGCTCGCCTGGTATACGGAACTTCCTTCCTGCGAAAGGTCGAGTTCGTAAATCAAGCTTGTAGAAAAAGCGAAAAAAAAGAAAGGCACTTTTCCTTTCCTATCTTTTCGCGACGATATCGCAGTATCAAGCTAGAACGGTTTCAATTTGTAGAGGCAAATTCCTACCGGCCAGAATCTGGAGAAGAACAAAAAAAGAATGGTTCCGCT